>VDFB02036452.1:0-22166 GCA_007258455.2 Sequoia sempervirens
CTTGATGATTGCATTGTTTGCTTTGGCATTGGCTATGCATATTTGCTTTGACAGTGGTTAACATTTGCTCCTTTTCAAGGTTGTTTCAAGTGAATTTGTAGGTAACAAGTGGTTTATCTTCAAAGGGGGAGCAACAAAGGTTTGGTTGTTGACATCAATTCCAAAGGGGGAGTTTTGTTGGTTTTGGCATTGTTTTTCATTAATGTTAGATTCAGGTGATTGGTGGTATAATGTTGGCACAATTGTCATTCTACCTTGAGGTTCTTCTTGGCAAATATTTGGTTGCAAAACTTGTGTAACCTTGTCTAATGTGTATGGTGACAAGGGGCATTTGTATTCCTTCAAGGCCTTTTGAAATGTTTGTATTTATTTATAAATCCCAAAGGTATCAATTAAAGTTTTTTTTGATTAGTAACCTGCACTAGCAGGTCAAGGATGTTTGTGAAAGGTTTGAAGGGAGTTAATATCATTGTTTCTACTGGCCTTGTCTAGGGTTACTGGTATAGTAGGGTAACATTGTATATTTTGCAAAGCAAGGTTTATCAGGCATAATGCAAAGTTGAAAGCTTGGTGTATACAATACTGAACTTAGGGTTTCTTGGAAAGCAACAAGGTTTTTGAATCATTGACAGTCGGTTGTAGCTTTGGATAGTTGAAAGATTTGGCAGTTTGGGCAGTTGAGACGTGTAAGTTATTGCAGTTGTTTTCTCTCAAGAATCAAGGTATGGCTTTATCGAGTTTTACCAGGTTAATGATTGTTATTTATAGCAGATGTTTAAGCTCAACATTTGGTTAGACAGTGGAATGAAAAGCTTAAGATAGCAAGAGGCATTTTTTTTCAGTTGCTTTGAGTATGTTGTTCTAAAAAAGAGGTTTCTTTTGAAACCCTATATTGCAGTTACTTGATAAAATGTATTCTTGAATATGATATACTAAATCCTGTGCTTTAAAGAACTGTTGCAAAAGAACAGTGAATAGTTTAATGTATTTTGTGTGTTCTAGACTTCAAATGAAATGGATTCTATAGGACATGAAATGCATTAAGGCATAAAGCTGCCATGAGCTTCAGTGAAATAGAGTGACCCTCTGTCTTTTACTCTTTATCTTTATGTGAAAGTTGTATTTTCTAGTGAGGCATACTTGTAACCAGTGAGGTTCCTTTGCCAGTGAGGCATATTGTGTAGCAAGTGAGGCTTTATAATCAATGAGATTTTCTTAAGCTAGTGATACAATTTTTCTCAAGTAGTTTTTTATCCTTATGAGGGTTTTCCACTCATAAATCGTTGTGTTATGGTGTTGTGGTTCATATGCTTTTCATGTCACATGCAATTCAGTCTTGATGTTTTAGTTATGTACTTTGCAACATTTGAACTTTCATGTTATTCAAGTATCTGCTCTTGGCTATCACATTTAAATACATTCTAGTAATTGAATATCCAATTATAACAAAGAAACAATATGTTATGGGAAACAATTGAATTGATTTTGGCTATTAAAACACTGATTCCCCCCCCTCTTAGTGTTTTGGTACTCCAACAAAACCTCTATGGATGGCTCACCCAGTTCTAGATATACTTGTTTTAGCAGAAGGGAAACAATGTGTTGTTTGCCCTTCCTTTTCAGCCTCTCTATCAACCTATCAAATAACCTGAGGTAGTTTAGGGTAGTTCATTCCTCAGGGCTCTCCTATGACCTAGAGCCCCGAGGATGATGAATCTCCGTTCTCTACACTATAATAATTGAAATGAAATTTGTATAACATTCCTATTGAGATTAGCATAGGAAGTGTTTATGCACATATTTTATTCCTTACAGTTACATCCTTAAATGAGAGAAATTCTTGAAATCTATAGATCAATCAAAGTATAAAGTATTTATATGGATGCAATACTTTATGTGATTTTCCTCATAATCTTCTATTATTAGAATTGTAATCACTAGGATTAGAAAAGAATTGATTAGAACTTAATTAAAGTTTTCAATGGAGTATCTATTAAGAAAGGGCTTGTATCATTAAATTAAGATTTAGCTCAATTTTATAATTTTATAGTGATTAGTTGATTTCATTCGTAAGGCCATAGTTTTATAGCTATCATTATATGGTTATTATATTAAATCATACCTTATCAATTTGCTATAGGTTTACTAGGTCCTTTTAGTTAATGTGTCTTTCAAATAATCTTACAGGATATGTTGAGTGGTCACTATTGAGAATTTTTTAATGGACAGCCTTAGCTTGATGCTCTTGGGGCCAACAATTCACCTCACACTGTACTTTCATTGAATGGGAAGATTTTCAATAGTAGATGATGGGTTAAGTTATTGATTCCCTTTTATATAAAAGAAATAATTCCCTTAAATGTTAATGTTCAACTCAAGAAAAAAGTAAATTATAAATAGGAACCTAACTCCCTATGACATTATAATCTTATAAATGTTCTCAAATCTATAATAAAATCATTCTTCTGAACACCCTCATTTTTTCAACACAATTTAATGTTGGAGAAACCAAGATCTAAAAGCAACATCAAGATATCCTTCCACTAGTGAATAAATGAGCACAAAAGCATGACTATCATATAATATAAAGAGTGTGTTGATTTAAAATGAATTTATAGCATATAAAGGAAAGGTAGAGGAGGTGGGAAGGTGTGACGAACACCTATCCATTCTCTAAAAATATATTAACATTTCTTTATCAAAACACTAAAAAAATTAAGACTTAATTTAATAATTGGTAATTTCTCTTAAGAGAAAGATATAAAATTACTTCATTATGCAATTCATTTAAAATAAATGAATATACCTTCATCCAATAATATTACAACTAACTTGTAAATACAACTAAGATATTCAAAAGAATAATTTTATTAGATAAACTATTAAATGAATATTCCATTGTACAAAGTACATATTACAAAGTACCATTCATATCGTGATGACATGCTATACAAATTTATAAACTATCAATAATACATTTATCATGTGAAATACAAATAATGTATATGAGCAATCAAGTCTTTGGTATTCTTCAACTGAAAGAGAGAGATCATCGCCTAAGTGTTTTACCTCCAACCAAAGATATGTGGTCCCCTACACACCTTCCATCGGGAAATGGCCCTACCCTTCACAAGGGTAGTAGATAAAGGGAATCAACAAATACATGTCATCTAAGAACTAGTGTTGTGTCCAATTATAAACATTTTTTTATTGTTGACATTTGCCATTGATGTCAAAGGGGGAGAAATTGGAACTCAAAATGCTATATCTTCTAAGGGGTGTACTGTAAACTTAGTGAGGAGAAGACAAATTTGTCTTAGTGTGTGGCCAACATTTTGTTGTTTTCCATCAATGACAAAGGGGGAGATTGTTGAAAAAAGGTTATTTGATGTCAAAGAATATATAATTAGAGATGGCACTATCTTTTTAGGAGTTCAGTGTGAACCAAATGGAGTTGTTTTATCATAGCTTTTTGTGTTGGTAATTGTATTGTCATATCATTTTGAGTTGCAGAGATTTACATAAATATATATTACCATCTATATTGATAAAAGGTTGAGGATTTTTTGTAATACCATGCATGCATCTATTCATTATGATAGAAGTGATCTAGAAGGCTATACCGAAATGTTCCAGTTCAATGTTTCAGGGTAGAGAGATTTCTCTGGCAATACAATTATGGTTAACATTTCTTTCAGAGGGCGAGTTTGGCTCTACGGTTTGAAAGGAGGGTATATGTCTACACATGTTCTATCAGATTCCTAAGTTTTTAGAGGATATGTTCAGCATGGAAAAAGATTGAAGTAACAAAAGGTTCTTTGTGCCTGTCTGTCAACCAATTGGTGTTTGAGACCTATACGGTAACAACTAGTAGCGTGCAGTATTCAAATATAGCATTTGGTGTTAAGATAGGACCTGGTTAAGGAGGTTCTTATGGTGGTGCACAACATCATGTTCTTTTGGAAGCAACAAATTTGTTTTTGAACTGACCTGTTACATGTTTCATGTAATTTGAATTTAGGTCCACCTTATGTCGTCTTAGTTATTTATGGACCCCTGGCCGATATGGAAGAGTGTTAATGCAATGTCATTCATATATTCCCCAATTGCATGGATGCATAATGTGAAGAATAATTGAGAGAAGGTGGTGAATATACAAGGAGATGATTTTGAAGCCAGAGTTATTCAAGGAGAGTTATATCTCAAAGAATGCATCATTATCAAAAGATCATAAGGAGTGTATAAGAGTGTATGTAGCTAGTTTCGAAACATATGAGATGTATTTGGCTACAATTGAAGGTCCAAAAGCTTTATCTATGTAATCCGGTAGGACTGGTGTTCTACCTGTTATATTGATCTATGTTGGAGATTGGTGTTTGTTGTGCCTTGGACACATGCCCCATCTGAAACGAGGATGCCCTCTTTTCCTATTCTTCTTTAGGTTGCTTTCACATTTTATCCTTAAGAGAGAGGCCCTCAAAATTTTGATTTTGGATCATCTCCCCAAGTTCATAAAGTTATTCAATTGGGAGATGAAATGGTGTTTTACAACAATTTGAATGGATGAATTATGGGCTTTTGGATGCCTTGCTTAAGTGATATCAAGTTTGGTTCGTTATACCTCGGGATTTTCCAATCTCGTGGAATTCGCTTGCCCCAAGTTTTCATGGATTTCATGTGTTGTGGAAAAGTGAAGTTTTGAGACTTCACAAAATTCTCCTTGGCTTGAAATCTCTAGACTTTGGTGCTTGACAAATTCTCTGAAAAGTGTCTCCCATGGGAAAAATTTGAAGTAAGTGACTGATTGATGTGACAACACTAGGTTATCACTAGCATTAATGTCCAGTACAAGATAATCAAAACTACCAAATTCCTCATTCATTCCTCATTTGTTCACTTGCAAACTTGATTTGAAGAGCATAAACAAGTTAGGGCATCCGTGGAAGTGAGTTGGGATAGTAATTTGTATATTGTAGGCGTGATTTCAAAGTATTAGACGTGATTTAAGGTGTGTTTCAGGTTTATTTAAATCCATTTCTCTGGCTTAAAGGTTAGTGAAATTGCTTTTGCACTCGTTTTAAACTAGAACTCCTCGCATTTTTGTACATTTAAAGCCTCGTAACACGTACGATTTTTGTTTGAAGTGGTTCTGAGCATGCATGTCATGTTTTTCATTACACATTTGGCGAGCACACTAATTGGGGTGAATTATTTCATGGTCTGAGGTCTTTGTTTGTTGGATTTTGATGATTTATGTGTTTCAATATTAAGTATCATGAGTTAAAATGGTGTGTTCATGGGTATGGGACGATTTTCATCTTTATTAGTGTTTGCATTTCTAGATTTCAGTATAAATGGATTATCTTTAAGTGTATGTGCTCATTTTGTAATGATCTTAACGTATTAAAGTTACCATTTCACCCACAATCGAATTCACAAGGTAGGGTTTGGGCGTCACTTCATGCCTATGCAAGTTTTCATTTGTTTTTTTGATTATAATGATGTTGTAAATGCTTATCAATTGGTGTGATTGCTTGTTTGAAATCTTTTGAGTATTGAATAAATCAAAACCCTTCTGCATTCACCATAGAAATCATAAGGCACGGGTTTCCTTTTGTGTGGTATCACGTCCAGGGCTAGGGTAAGCAATCTAAAATGCATGATAATCCTCAAGGGAGTGTTTAGGGTTAACTGAAATCCAGAGCTCTAATGGTTTTGAAACCTTGAAATTTTCATACAAATGACTTCCCACTATCAAATATGCTAAGTGAGTAAGCTTGTCCAGTCAGTGAGCTTATCCCATCGCAAAAATTCATCAACATTTCACGAGTTCATGAGTTCATGGAATCCACGAAGATCCTAAAACCGCGAGTGTCAAGAATAAAGGGAATTAGTATAAGTCTCAGGCATTCCCACCTTTCGGGAAAATTTTGTTCTCATGAATTTTTCATCGCTCTTTAAATTCCCGGAACCACCGAAAGCCCGAAGTAAAGTCATTTTGATGTAAGATGGTCACTTTCACGGATTTCGCAACCTCATGAAATCCCTGAAGCGCGTCGGGTTTAAAAGTAAACTGTTCAAGGAGGTTAAGACTTGCCTTCGCTAAAATGACGATCTCGCGGATTTTCACTTACCACAAAATATTTGAAGAACACTCAAAATCTGTGAAGGTCCAAAACATGGTGGAAGATGTTCTTCACGAAATTCATGCCTCCCCAAATTACGCGATGACATCAGGAATTCATAAAATTTGTCAGTCATGAAGGGTGGGTCTCGTTAGAGTGATAACATCAATGCATAACACCATAACATCATAATCTATCATATAGAAATATGCATACAACATAAACATGCAACACATGGTTGCCGTCAAAATCATTTATCTAACATAAATATATCAAACAAATGTTGTCACATACAATATCTTGATGTATCTCAAAAAATGGAGTGCGCAAGCTCAATCAAAAATATCAATGTCTAATACATATCAAAACAGGCCTAGCCTTAGCCTTGTTGCCCATATCTTCTGATGGGGATGGTCCAAGTGTAGGTGGCACAAAATTGACCCTAGTCCACGAATTTGATCCCTTGTAATATAAATAGGTTGTTTAGATCTTAGGACAAAGCATAAATAGAGATCACACTTCCAAATTTGAAGTATTCAAAATTTAACACCATATCAAACTTTTATTTATTCTCAAACCCAAAGCTAAATACTTTTATTTATCACATATATCTGTCCTAGTATAATATTTATTACTTTAGAATATATACACCTTCAATTTTATTATTAATAATCTAAATTAATTTATACCTCTATATTTAAATCTTATTAAATAACTTAAATTAAATTTATACCTAAAATATAATGTTTCCCTTTAGACATAAATATTTTCCTTTTCCAAAATTAAATTTAAGTAAAACTTTACACACTAAAAATGTTAAATTGAAAAATGTGATTTAAAAATCTATGTAAAATAATATCTATTAATTCCAATTCCATATTTATATCAATCACTATAAGATTCCCACGGTAACATAGAATAAAATGAAGGAAAAGTACTAGGCCTTCTTTATCCCCCAAAAAATAAAGAAAAGTATAATATTACTCTATCGAGAGGAAGAAAAAAAACCATCTTTACCTTTAAATCACGAATACCTTTGTTCTTAAGGCTGCATTTGGCTTCTTAAGTCTGAACTTGACTCACCATTTTTTATTGCTGAGGAAAACCTTTCACAGATAATTCTGCCAGAGTCTCACTTATTAAGGGAATCTTTCTTTTCATAAATTTGTTGATGTTCGTTTGTAATTTTTTATTTCAGTCATTTTTATTGATTTTATTTTTTTTCGGTTATTTTTAATTTTTCAAAATCTTTCAAAATGTGAATCTTATAGAAATGTCATTGTTTAATTGATTGAGTATTTATAATAATAATATAATTGAAAGACAATTTTTAATTTTGATGTATGCTTTTTTGTAATGTTGTAATCTATTACATAAAGACAAACATGTCAATATCTATGTAATCCAATTGTTTTCATTTATAAGAAGAAGAAATGTGTCTTGAATGAGAATTCTCTCCAAAATCTCTTTTAATGTATGACTTCAAAATTTTGGGGATAAGGTCAATTTTTAAAATGGGAGATTTTGTCTATGGTATGTTTTACCTCCAAATCTGAAAAAAAAAAAAAAAAAGTAAAATTCAACTACTCCATGTCTTTTCACAATGTATTCAATTGTAGAAACCAAGATTATATGCACATAAATAAAATAAAAATTTATGTTTGCAATAATATAAAAGGAACATAGAAAATATATTATGAAGGAATTTAATTGATTACATTATTTGTTGACAATTATGAAAGGTCTTCACCGTTTTAATTTTTACGATCACTTTTTCTTTAAGAACTAAACTATTAACTTCCCAACACATTGCTAACATTAACAAACTTACTTTTGGATCATAACATCTAACAAATCTTCATTTGATCTAAAAAAGAAATAAATATTAATAACTTTGAATCAAATAACAACAAACCCAAGATGATTTGGGCATCCATCAATCTAACTCAGCTTTCCACTCTGTAAACTCAATCTCCTGTTTCTTGGTACTAATCAACTAGTGTTGATATGTGTTTGCATTCTCTTAGTTCCTGATCTTTTGCTTCACATTCCTATTTGAACAATGTTTGTCACTCTTCTTCATCCAATATCATATATTATTGTCTTCGTAATTTGAAGATTCATTACCTCTTCCTAATACTATTGACACAATCATTAAAATTTATTATCTATCAACATAATTATGATCATTTAAATATTCTTTCTTCACTATCTTAACTACAAAAATTTGTCATTATCTTGTGGTCTCACATTATGCACTGTTTTTATACTTTCCAATATTCTTTTCCAAATGATACTCTTCAATATTAACGAATATAAATTTTATGGCTATTATTTTAATAAATATACATGTATATGAAAATTTTAATTAGGATCAACTGTATAGAATAATAATAAATGTATTTACAATTAATATCGAGAAACACAGAAAATATATTGTGAAAGAATTCAATTGAATCAGCCTTTCCCTTAAAAATCTAACTATTAACTACTCAACAAACTTACTTTTAAATCATAACATCTAACATACACAGAAATGTCACATAAAATTCAAAAGTTTACCTATCTATGGCACAGATGCCCTTATTCTGCTTAGAAAAGAGAAACCATACCAAACCTCTCCACAAAATTCAATCTTTTTAACAGAAGCCTTTGTAGTGGCAGAGAATTGTTTCAGCAAGTGTAATAACACCAATATCTTTTTCCAGAACCAAAAATATGGTGTTTATCAAATGGCAATTTAGTTGAAATTTGTCAGTGTAGGATAAGATATTGACACTTACAACTATTTCTATCAAATCTAAACATATTTTAACTTCAATGTTTTACAATAAGAATGCAGGTCACAAATTACACTGCCATCATGAGAGAGTAAAATGATGGTAGGCTTAGCACCTGCACCGTACAGTGAGATGACTTTGGCAATACACGGGGATGGAGTGTTACGCACAATGGCTGGCCTCAGATTTACACAGCCTTTCCTTACTATACATGTCAAGAAATTGTTTAGGCCTCACTCGTCTGGATCTACATCAACAGTTAGGTTTTATGCCCAGGACTCTTTTCTCAGCCCACTTGTGCTGCACTGCCAAGTTTAGTTCCAAAATACAGTGTCTGCCAATGGAGACTACGCCAAAACGAAAAAAACAGAATGACTGTTTACAAACTTATTTCCTATTAAGTAATGAGTTTTTGTGTTAGCTTTAAATTTTTGTCAATTTTTGAATTTAGATGTCAGTTCCTTATAATGTCGGCTTGTAATTAATCCTGGGCAGAGGCCCTTCCTACCCTTCTCCTGGGTGTTTGTAACAACTATATCTCTATTTATTCTCCAGAAGTTAGTGTAGACCGGCAAATATAATTTCTACTTGTTTGACAGGCTAAATGCCCCATCATAGATATCTTACTTTGCATATCCCAGGCGTGGTATATGTGAGAAATTCAGGACAACTGCCTACAGATAAAAAATATACCTAGCACAATACATTTGCAGGGGTTGTTCATCGGTCCCCTATATTGGAACTCAAAAATAATTATCAAAATATATTGCCAACCAAACCAAGATGGATTCATAGATTTCTAATGGTATGCCCTTTCTACTAGCATAAATTATATTGATGCTATCAGATTGTCATTTTGAATCAAGGTCATCACGTCAAACTGTGATACCATAGCTAAACCAGAGAAAATAACCATTTAATAGCTAGTAAGCTACCATCAATGCCTGAGTCTGCATCTTCCACTGCTGCTACCAAAGAGGACTCGGACCAAATGTCACAGAATGGTATCACCTAATTCAACCAACTGAGAGGGATCCCAAATTTCCCCTCAAATTGTAGCCAAAGAGATATATGCAAGTTGTGACCATAGCCTTAGCTTGTAACCAAAATGGTTAGAGTGTTAATGAGGCTAGGAGATAGCTGATGTTAAAACAGGGATGTGATTATTAGAAGGTTTTTGCAATATGTCAAGGTTGCAGTCTGTTACAGGGGTGTGATTATTAGAAGGTTTTTGCAATATGTTAAGGTTGCAGTCTGTTTTAAAAAAAAAAACATTTTGGAATTAATAACACTATAACAGCAATTTCCTCTCCGAATCAAAATTTGAATTATTTTCGAATTTACTCCTTACATTCATGCAGAATCTAACATGGACAGAGAGGGCAAAGATAAGGCTGTTGGCATTGATCTCGGAACAACTTACAGCTGTGTGGGAGTGTGGCAGCACGACAGAGTTGAAATTATTGTTAATGACCAAGGAAACAGAACCACTCCCTCCATGGTTGCTTTCACCCCCAATGAAAGACTTGTTGGAGATGCTGCCAAGTTCCAGATTACAACTAATCCGAGAAACACTGTGTTTGATGCCAAGAGACTCATTGTAAGGAGATATAATGATCCCTCTGTACAGTCTGACAAACAATTGTGGCCATTCACTATCGTTCCTGGTAAGAATGACAAGCCTATGGTTGAAGTGGCTTATAAAGGTGAGAAAAAGCTATTTGCAGCTGAGGAAATCTCGTCCATGGTGTTGGTGAAAATGAAGATGATAGCCGAACAATACCTCCAGTGTGATGTGAAGAATGCTGTGATTACTGTGCCTGCTTATTTCAACGACTCGCAGAAGCGAGCAACTAAAGATGCTGGTAAAATTGCAGGGCTTAATGTCATGCGGATCATCAATGAACCCACGGCTGCAGCAATAACTTATGGCTTTTCAATGGAGGAAGGGAAAAGAAACATTCTAGTTTTCGACCTTGGAGGAGGTACCTTTGACGTATCTATCGTTACAGTTGAAAGAGGTAAGCTTGAAGTAAAAGCTGTTGGAGGGGACATGCATTTGGGCGGCCAGGATTTTGACCTTAGGATGCTCAATTACTGTGTTCAGCTGTTCAACAAAAAATATAAAATGGATATGAGTACAACTCTCAAAGCTCTTCGGAGACTACTTTCAGAGTGCGAGAGGGCAAAAAGAAGTTTGTCTTCCGCAGTAGAGACTGTAATCGACATAGATTGTCTCTATGAAGGGCAAGATTTCCACACAAAGATCAGGAGGGCGAAGTTCGAGGAGCTCAACGCGGACCTATTTGACAAATGCATGCAATTAGTGAAGCAATGCATGGAAGACTCCACGCTGAGCAAACACCAAATCGACGACACTGTATTAGTAGGAGGTTCTTCACGTATACCCAAGGTCCAGGAATTGATAAGTCAATTTTTCGAGGGCAGAGGGCTCTGCAAAAGTGTAAATCCAGACGAGGCAGTTGCTTATGGTGCAGCTGTACTGAACAAGGAAAACATCCACTTAGTCTTGGTGGACGTCACTTCTTTGAGTCTTGGAATTGAAATTAACGATGGTGTTATGAAAGTAATAGTTCCCCGCAATACTCCCATTCCTACTCTGAAAGAGGCGTCTGTCACCACAAGATATGACAATCAGACAAGTGTAAGTTTTCCAATTTATGAAGGCGAGAGACCTTTGGTTGCACACAACAATTTGCTGGGCGAATTTGTCCTGGATGGAATTCTACCTGCGCGGTGTGGGGTGCCAAATATAAGAGTTGAGCTTGGAGTGGATGTAGAGGGAATTCTTACAGCCGCTGCCTGGGATGTGGGAACGGGGAGGAGCAATCAGATTACTGTTACAAATGAGCGTGAGAGATTGAGCAAGGAGGAGAGCGATCGAATGGTGGCTGATGCAGACATATTTCGAAAAGAAGATGAAGAAATGGCAAAGAAGCATTTGGCCAAAAACTCTCTGGAATGTTATATTTGTAACATGAAAAGTAGGGTTACAGAGGCGAAGAGCAGGGGAACGATGGAGACGAGCGTTGCAGATGATATCAGTGGGGCACTAAATACTGTTGAGGAATGGCTGGATGAGAATGATGATGCAACAATTGAGGAATTTCAAGCCAAATTGGACGAATTGTCATTGAAATGTAGGTGCTTAATATAAAATACTCAGGTTTGTGGTTGATTATGATTATAGGTCGTTATATTAGTTAGAGCATTGGGCGTTGGGAGAAGCTGGTTTTATTTTTCCTCGCCTTTTCTTAGGAAACACTTTCAGAAATTACTAGTTATACATCTTGACGTTTACAATTTTCTTTCCATCGTTAGCTTATTCCTTCCACATGCCTTGTCTTGTTGCATTGGTCGAGGAATTTTTGTCAAGGATGCACGTGCGTCACGCTAACGTCTTAACAGGAATGAGTTTGAATTGTCAAAATGGATACTAAGTGTTTTTATGTTAACTGAAGTGAGAAATTATTAGGGTTGCTCCTATATAGCACTTATGTATTATCACTCTGAAACTTTCAACCTTTGAGGACTTTTGTTTTCCTTGAAGATTCTTGAGGTCCATTCTGTAGCTTTTTCTTGTTGAGGAATATTTCACATATTGTTTGCAGATCGCTTGTGTGGAAGGTGTCTTTGTTCATTGTTTAATTTTGTGGCTCATGTTTTTCACAATTCTAACATGTTATCAAAGTGTGGATTTAGTGAACCCCTTCTCAATTTATGAGGCTTTTTTTTTCAACAAGGGTTACAAGCTTCAAATCTGGAATCCCCTTTGTTTTTTTACAAATTTTGGAAGTGGGCAATTTTTGGGTGCATCTAGAACCAAAATAGAGTGTTATTGGATTCAAAGCTATCAAGAAAGTCAAATTTGGCTTTTTTTGGCCTAATTTGGATTTTTAAGGTCAGATCTTCAAGGGTTTGAAGCAGTTGTTTTTTTTTTAGATCTAGAGGGTTGCTATGTTTTTGGTGCATTTTGGTGTGAAAAGAATCTCGTCGTTGGATTCAAAAGGCTGATTCAACAAATTTTGACTATAAGTTTTCCCTACTCCAATGTCGGGAGCTTTCGAGACAAAAAGAAATATGTATTGGGACCCCTACTACCCCTGTACAGATCCTTGTGCACGTAATTTGAGAAAAAAGTGTTGAAAAATAAAAATCCATCGGGTATTTTTTTATAAAGTTCTTTTTGAGATTTAAAAAATAGAATTCTGTAAAAGGCTAAACAGGTTGAAATTTTAATTGGAGGTGAGTTTTTTGTGTTTGTGGGTGCATTTATGGGGGGTAACCGTAGGGTACCTGACCTCTACGGGCCCCACCAAACCTCACCATGGCTAGCCATACCACCAATGGAGGTTCTTTCACTTTCTCGGTGGCTTTTCCCATCACTGCACTGCATTTGTCAGCAACTTGATCAACCTTTTACCAATGCCCTTTTATTCAGCCGGTTGCATTTTTTTCTCCAGTATCACTCACATTTTACAGACACATGTAAAATTATTTCTAGTGGCCTTTTCTCACATTCTCGACTGCCAACTCAATTTTTTGGGCGACTTTGCATTTTTTGACTTGTGATTCTTTTATTTTTAGTGACAAGTTTTACAGCATATCACACCGAATATTCCAAGCATATGCAGAATATTTCGATAAAGATTTTTTTCTCGGGGGTCAAATTTTTTCAGCACCCAAGGAATATTCTTGGAATATGTCGTTAACATCAGTATGACATCATGTTGATGTTAGCGGTATGAACACTGGCAATGGCCCCTTCAAGATACCTTTGTGCTCTAAAGGGGGTCTTTTTTCTTTTCTTTTGGCCATAACTAGGGCATACAATATCATTTTTTGGCAAACAAGATATCTTCAAAAATATGGTTCCGCCAACTTTCCAGTGTGTAGGTCTCATCACTTGATTTTGTTGTTAGTATATGTTATAGCCTGTTGAATTCAAAGGTATTGTTTTTAGTCCCGAGCTCATAACATTTGACTAGTTTCTCCATTTTTCATGATTCCAGTGGCTTTGGAACCATCTTTCAGAGCTCTTCACAACCATCCATGCACTTTTTCCAGATTTATCTCCATTTTATTCAGTTATTTGTGTTTTTGCACACTAGTGAATTACTTGGACACTTTAGCTCCTGAAACTCGTTGTTTACATGGGATGACTCATTTTTTGTTATATATGTATTTCTAGTTTTCTATCCTATTTGGGTATTGTAAACATCTTTTTCATGCATATTCTCTTATGTAGATGCACTGAGATAAAGTGTCATTCTAGTGTATACCTTTTGGGGATTTCTCACATCTTATTGTACCTTTTGTATTCACACTATGATATAAAGTGTCATGGGGGGGTTGATGTTTGCCATTGGTTTGTCATACACGTTTGTCGAGTGTCCCTTCCACGATAGTAGTGAATCCCAATGATTCTTGCTTCATGCATTCAGACTGTCTTTGTACTCTATTTGATAGTGTTTTTTTATTCTCTTTTTATCGATTTCTCTATCTTGTTGCATATTTGGTTGTCTATGAAGGTGGGAACACCAAAATGAGGGTCTGACTGAGGCAGACCTTGAAATGTAGCCCAAAATTTTTCTCATTTTCGTGTGTACATGTGTTGGTTCATCCATTTGGAGTTAAAGTTGAGGAATCGAAGCATGGGTGGAAAGGTATATTTTCCTACTCTTTCCTTGTATTTCCGCATTAGAGTAGCTTTCAATATTCTTCTTGTTGCACTTTATGTTTCCTACATTATTTTTATCAAACTGTAAAATTTTGTTAGTCAGGTCATAAGTAGGCCCTTTGTGTTTTATGTCTATTTTTCATACCTATGTCCGTACAAGATGCCAACTTGTCCCTAATACGCCAGTGTGCAGCACTGGAGTCTAATTCCTGTACTGCCACCCTTAGATAGTGAGTTGTCTGGTCTAAGTTTGAAACCTTATGGTTAGCTAACCTGATTCTCGATATACCTATTTTAGCAAAAGGGAAACAGTGTGTTGTTTTCCCTTCCTTTTCAACCTCTCTCAACCCATCAAATATCTTGAGGTAGTTTAGGGAAATTCATTCCTTGGGGCTCTCTTGTGACTCAAAGTCTTAGGGGTGATGAATCCTCTACATTTTTTGCATGAACCCGATGTGAAGTCTTGTTTTCATTTCTTGGTGTTGGATACCTTTCTTTCATGTCCTAGTGTGTTATAGACTCATGTGTTGTGAAGCTTTATGAGCTTTATGACTCAGTCTACAACCTTGGGGCACGTTGTTAGAAGGAGCTTATGACATATAGAGATGGATTTTAAGTTCACTGTCAGTCCTACCTTCGATGAAATGATTTCAGGAATAAATGCAAGTTTCTCTAGTCCTTTTGGGGAAGTTTCTCATATTCCTACCACTCCTGCTTCTCCTTTTGCTTCGTCTATGAAGGAAGATGATGCTCTCAAGGTTCTCACATAGCAACTTCTTTCCCTAGATAGAAGACTTTTGGAGTTCAAGAAGTATCTAAAGACAAAAAGAATTATGACTAGGGCTGCTAAGGTTATTAACGACTTGAGAACTATGTTGGACAAGAACCAACTAGGTCTAGAATTTCTCTAGGGCCTTGCAGACATAATGGACACCCATGTCCTATTGTATAATCATGAATCTAGCGTTACTTGAGACCTTGGGTCTGAGACTATTGAAAGATAGATAGAAGTCTCGATTTTTTAGGGTATCGGTATGCACGGTCGAGACTATCCCTTCCATTAACACTACTTTCGATCCTCAGCCACCCCTCATCATTAAAGTAAACAAGGTAGCTTTGAGTTTTTGTTCCTCCAGTCCTAATGTTCTTGGTGGCAATCCTGGAGCTCATGTCGGTCCTGGTGGTGAGGCCTTTGCTGGTATGGGGGTTGGTGGCTCTAGTAGTTTTAGTGGAGGTTTCACTAGTCCTGTTTCATATTTTGACCCTGTCTTAAATGCCTTGTTGTAGAACATGGGTCAAATGTAGAACCAGCTAGTGAACCTATCTAGTGCTACTTCTCAACCTATCTTTTAGCCTTTCTTTTGTCACAGTCCTATCCCTTAGGAGATGGAGATTCTGAAATTTGAAAAATATGGTGGTTGTGGAGACCCTCAAATGCGCGTTTTAGAATTTAATGCTATGTGCACTAATTTCTTCCACCACAATGCTCTAATGGCTAAGTTATTTCCTAGATCCCTTAAGGAGACTGCCCTTGCGTGGTATTGCTCCTTACCTAACAACTCTATCTTTTTGTTTGATCAGTTGGTAAACCAGTTCCTCTGGTTATTCCAGGTGAACATCAGGTTGAAGATGATCTTTTCAGATCTCATCCAATGCAAGCAAGGGGACCAAGAAAAGGTGACTGATTTTACCACTTTATATCAAGCGCTACCAAGAAAAGGTGACTGATTTTACCACTTGATATCAAGCGCTATTCTCTCAAATATCTTATCCGCTATCGAACTCAAATGTGCAGAAGGTTTTCATTGGAAACTTATAGAAGTCATGGCAAGAAAAGTTTTCCTTAATGAAATATCCTTCTTTTGCACACTTGTGTATCGCATTGCATGAGTACCAACAGATGGTGGAACAGTTCATGGGTTTTTCTTCATGCTCTTGTTCTAATAACTGATATGTAGTGTCAATTTCTAGAAAAAACAAAGCTATTGTGAACATGGTCTCTACGTCTAAAATTAAGGGCCTAGGGTGCAATAAGTATTTCACAAAATTATCTGAGGCTTATAGTGTTGTTTTAAAGAAATTATTAAAATATGAAGTTTTAACATTGCCAAAACCTTGACCTCTAACTAAGTTGTATCATGATTAGTGTGACAAGCATCAATTTTTCCAATTCCACCGAGTACACGAGCATGATATCGAGCGATGTGTGTGCCTACATCATGAGATTGAGGACCGCATTGATGACGTGTTTATCTATCTTGATGAGAAGAAACACAATTCTAATATAGATTTGTAGCCAAGGCTAACAGTGAACTGTAAATCTATATTGATTTATTTCCCTCTCATTTTGTGAATCTAATAACATGGTCTTCTACATCATCTGAGTTAATTCAATCTAAGCACGTGAACATGGTTTTGTTCACGTGTATCACTCCTCTCAAAAATGTGAGTGCTACACATGACATAACATTTACCTCGCATTATGAGCCTCTTAATAAGGAGCTCTCCCCTTTATACATCCCCGCATGGATTAATGAAAATGTCATAACTGGCATCTTAGTTGATCTGACGAGTCAGGTCAATGTGATAACAAAGGATACTATGTTCATAAATGACTTACATAGGGAATGATACAAAGAGACGAAGACCACCCTCCGTACACATGATGGATTTTTTGTTGCCCCTTTGGGCACTATTTCTTTGTCAATCTTAGAAGGACCCAAGGCTATTGATGCTTCATTCACTATCATTCTAGATTTTGACATATTTTGAGTTAGGTTAGGCATCCCCTAGCTAACCTCTATGAACGGTGTTGCATGTGTGGTTCATAAATGTTTAAAAATCCCTCATGAAGGTTTTGTGCACATAGTGCATGATGCCGATTATAAACCATTGGTGTCACATGGGGGCTTCACAATGGATCACTTTTGGCTTGCCTCGATCATACCTCTCCCCTTAGGGGAGATTAATTATATAAGGTTTATATTAAATAGAAGAGTGAGGGTTCAACATCGAAGGCTAGTTATTCAGTGTCCCCCTATGCAGTCTATATGAAGGCTTTTATGATTGCACAAAAAGTTGCTTCTTCTGCCCAGAAAAAGGGGAAGGAGAAGCTTGCTCACACTCAAGTTCCCTCTCCTTCCGTGTCATATGCTCCCACTTTTGCTTCTCGCCCTACTATGGCACCTTCAGCTCCTGTCCCATGCCTCGCATGGGTAGTGTGATGGAACTTGCATGGAGAAAAGTGAAGTAGTAGGTCTTCGAGCTTCTTTTTTTACCCATAGTTCCTAGGACCCTTGTCTATGGCAAGGGGAAAGGTCCACGTGGGGCTGCTCCTATGTCTCAGCCTTTGTGGCCTCCTAATATTTCTCTACCTACCCCTAAGGTAGAGAATAACAAGAGGCCTTTCATCGAGGCATTGCTTTCTATTTCTCTTCTCATGGTCACTTTTTCCCTTGTGCTTCCTCCTCCTAATCCTACCCAAGAGCCTACCCTTCCACCAACCATGGTTGAGAAGGATAATCCTATGGTTGAGTAGAAGCCTCCAAACTCTTCTCAAGCCGCATCCTCTAGCGCTCGTAGCTGATGTAACTGGCTTATGTGTGAGTTCAAGCGCAGGTGAAAGGATTTGATCATCAAACACATTGCTTTGTAGAATATGGAGGGGGAGCCAGTGGCCCCTATTTCTACATCCTCTTTTGTTCTTTCTTCTTTTGTTATGCATGCATCAATTCCAATTGCCTCTGTTCTACTTCCAGATCCCTCAGTAGGTTCTAATGATCCTCACCCTAAAAGGGTATAGATTTTCATTGCTCCCTTTGTGAAGCCCCCTCTCTTGATGTCCCTCCTGGACATCCCTCCCTTTTCTCAACCCATAGACATGTTGAACACCATGGTGGTGTCTATTGCGGCTCTTTCCTCTTCTTCCTCAACTTATGCTTCTTATGTGGGGATTCTACATCCTTCACTCAAGCACAAGTTGGAGGACAACCTCGTTTCAAGTGGAGATCAAAAGAAGGGGTCGCCTTCTTCAGAAGTGGGTTCTATCTTGGCTTGTGTCATCCTCGTGATGGAGGCATCCCTTGCCTCTCCTAAGTTTGTCACTGCTCCTCTCGATGAGGTTGGTAGTGGCTCTCGGGTGCCTCCTCCCACCCAATTGACACATGGCACTCTGGTGAACTGCATGTTTAATTCAATGGACGATATCTTGTTTTGTCCTCAATCTTTGCAAGATATATGAATTTTGCCTCACATGAGCTCAGTGAACAAGACCTTCAGGGGAATTCTTCCTTGGCCCTTGTTGCAGGTGAGTCGGAGGGCACCACCCTCGCTATCTCACCCTTGTAGGTCCATCTACCCTCCCCCTATAATGATCTAGATTGGGAGCAAGATGACCTATTGGTCAATGAGGAGTAGGGTGGTACCTCTTCTTTATCTATAGATTAGATTTGTTTTTGTGTTTTTGTTTCTTCGTGCTTGTCTTTTTGTGTTTGTGATCCTGCTTGGAGGACCCTTGCTACCCTTGTAGGTGCTACGATATAGGCGTAAAAAAAATTGCATGCACTTCTTTTATGTGTAGCATCATTCTTTTATATGTTGTGAAATTGATCTTCGATATTGGGGATGATGCAAATTATTGGGGGCATTTAGGCCCTCTTCCATGTTGACCCAATTTTTATTTTCATTTTGTCTTCATGTGCTCTTCTTCATGATCTAAGAATTTTGTGGATTGATGACCATTCATTCATACATGATATTATATCTATTTGTATCTATGAACAAATCTGACCCCAAACTCTCATATCCCCCCTATGTCTCTCGATTTATTCATCTTTTTTTGCTTCTTGAAGTTGTATTTCTTATGTGTTGTCCCTCGTATGTGTGTGAAGTCCAACTATGAACAAAGATTTTAACACCCTAAGACTCTCTTGTACTTCTAGGGTTTTTCACCTAAAAGGAGAGAGATGGGCCAAAATGGGCAATGTCCCCACTCAAAATTATGCAAGTATGAATGAAATATGCTTAAATGCAATGTCTAAATACAATGAGTTGATAAAATAAATGAATTATTAATGCAAAAATAAGAAATGCAATTTTTTTGAAAACACATTGTGATATGCAAAATTCCCTAAGAATGTAAGTAAACAATAACAAAAATGAAAGAGTCCGGAAAGGTGCACCTGGAAACTGGAATGTGATGCACAGAGGCTCTAGAATCTTGTAGAATTTGTTGTTGAAACTGTAGACACTGAATTTCACAAACTTCAAACAATGAACCACATTAGTATTGTTGTTAGTCCATTTAAAGCAAGTAAAACTAGCATCTCTATGAAATATTAAATCATACTAAATAATGAAAACAAAGCACTAAAATACCAAAAGACTAATTGAAAGCATGTGAAGTATGTTCAAACCTATCCCATAGTGGATTGGTGCTACTTTGATGTGGAAAGTAGCACTTTCCCAATCCTTGATAAGCTTTTGGACGATTGATGAAATCCCTTGAAGATGCTATGTGATATGATGAACAAGATGCAAGATGATGTGTGTATAACAAAGATACTAAAATTGTGGAGTTGTGTAGGAAGATTAAATCAATAGAGAGGGTCTCTATTTATATAATAGAATGATAGAAGAATGCAAGATAGGAGGAATGTGGGATAAAAGATAATCCAATGACAAGATTCCATTTGTCAAGATGTGCTAAGATGAAGGTTGTGCACATCTTGGTCAATGTGCCAAAGAGGGGGAGATTTGAAATTCAAAAGATGGCTTGTTGGAGGGAGAAGAAAAGTCTTAAATGCCAAGTGGGAGACATGTAAGAGGATTTAATGCCATGTTGAAGGACAAGACATTTGGAGGGATTTTCAAACTTGGAGGAAAATTCCCTTTTTGATGCCATTTTGAAAGTAATTAGGGAATTATTAAATCAAAGAAATGATTTATTGGCACAAGTTGCAAAATCTAGAGAAAAGAGGATTAGGATTAGCATTAATCATGGTTTGATTATTTTAATAGGAGATTAGGTGATTTTGACTTTTGAATTAGATTTTAGGATTAAAATAAATCAAAATGAGAAGAAAATGATAAAGATTTGATTTATTTAATCAAAGAGGATGATGTTAGTGGTTTAATTAAATAAATTTGATTTATTTAATTAAATGAAGAACTTTAGAAGGTTAATCAAATAAACTTGATTTATTTAATTAAAGAGATAACCTAGGAGATTAATCAATTAAACTTGATTTATTTAATTGATTGGGCGATTATGATTTAATTAAATATGAGAAATGCATGATGTCAATTTTGCATGTCTACATTTTGCCCCTCTTTGAAGCAATGTACTTGTTGCATTGGTTCAAAGAATAAACTTGCCACAATCAAAATTCAAATTTATTTATTTATTCGGATGCCCTAGTAGAAAGAAGTATACTGGTACATTTCCCCTTTGAGAGATCAAGTGAAAAGATTCGATTTGAGGGTCAATCTCACGATAAAGAGGTTCAAAATGGATGCATGGATGGTTGCGATAATGATGCAAATGTGATGGTTTTAAGATGCTTAGAATAACCAATCTATATTATCCTAAACAACTTAAATGATGATAGAATGCATGTGAGATGGATGAGATGGATGATGTGATATGCTATGATTATGCAATGGATGTTTTATGCAAATGTATGATTTATGAGATGCTTAGACTAACAAATCTATATTATGATGATGAACATGCATGGGAGATGATCGGTGTTTCTTATATGATATGATATGATATGCAGAATGTTGATGGTTTGTGGATGCAGGATGGATGCATTGGCGATGATGATCAACTATCCTGGTATGATGTTAGCACGAAAAAGAAGAAATGACAAATGAGATGATGACAAGAGGATTCAACAAGCCAACTTTACTAAAGATGATGAGAGATGGATGATTTTCTTATTAGGAATTGGGACTTTAAAAGGGCTACTTACCTTATGTTTTATAACACACATAGATACGATGCATCAAGGTATAAAGAACTAGGATGGCGTTGTACCTAGTGCGATGGACTTTGACTCAACAAACAAATAGGAGTATTCTTGTTCACACTTGACATACAGAAACCTTGCTAGGATGCACCTAACAAAGCAAGTATTCACAAAGTTATATTACAAAAACGTCCAACAAGCACAACAAACAAAAAGATAATGATCAATTCCCCATTCCTTTCTCTCTAAATCACTTTGATTAGATATTATCAAGAGGTCATTGGAATGAGTGCAGTAAGATAAATCAAAAAGAAAAGATCAAGCACACAAACAAGTCAATGTTCTTCATACCTCTAGCCAAAGGGATTTGTTTTGTTTAGGATAAGTATCCAAAGTGATATCCAAAATGATTCCCATTGTCATACTTGATATATCCTAGGACATACATTGTATAAGATGATGATGGTTGATAAGTTGTTTGATAGGCTGTTGATATAAGGTTGATTGACATGTTTGTGAATGATCAAGATTTTGATTTTGCGTTTAAAGGTTTGTTGTCTTGATTTTGATTGTGTGTTTGAAGTTTTCT
>VDFB02036453.1:0-44173 GCA_007258455.2 Sequoia sempervirens
ACATGATGAACAAGATGAACTACAAGATGAATATGTATCGAGTTGCCTAAGATTGTGGAGGATTAAATCAATAGAGAGGATCTCTATTTATAGAATAGAATGATAGAAAAATGCAAGATATGAAGAATGTGGGACAAAAGACAAACCAATGACAAGATGCCATTTGTCAAGATGTGATAGGATGAAGGTTGTGCACATCTTGGTCAATGTACTAAAGAGGGAGAGATTTGAAATTCAAAAGATGGCTTTTTGGAGGGAGAAGGAAAGTCTTAAATGCCAAGTGGGGGACATGTAAGAGGGGGGTTACTGATATGTTGGAAGGACAAGACACGTGGGAGGGTTCCCAATTGGAAGAATATTCCCTCAAAGATGCCATTTTGAATGAATATGATGAATTAATAAACAAATTAAATTGATTTATGAGCACAAGCTAAAAAATCTAGAGAAAAGAGGATTAGGATAAGCATTAATCATGGCTTGATTAATTTAAGTGAAGATTAGGTAATTTTAACTTTTGACTTAGATACTTGGATTTTTTTAAATCAAAAGGAAGGAAATCGATGCACTATCCATTTAATTAAATACATTTGATTTAATTAAATAAAGAGACTTTAGGAGATAATTAAATAAAGTGATTTATTTAATTAAAAGATAACCTTAGGAGATCAATCAAATAACCTTGATTTATTTAATTGACAGGTGAATATGAATTAGTTAAATGCATGATGCTAATTTCACATGTCTACACACCTCATTTTACATCTCTTGCAATCGTCATTCATCAAGTTCACTTATCCACCTATTCACTCAAGCATTCAAGCATTTTACAACATTTTTTCAAGCACTTTGAAGCAACCATTGACATTACTTTAGATTTACATCATCAAGGGTTTGGTAAGTTGATAGAAATTGCATGTTGTTAGTTTATCATTCCTTTGCATTTCATTATTTTATTAAAGGTTTGATTACCAAAAATGGGGTTTGACCAAGGAAAACCCCTATTCACTAACCTTAAACCATTTTTCCCTATTGCATGTTTGTTTGTAAAACTAGGTATGTAGATTTGACCAGATTTTTGGTGTTGAAGATTGGTTTACAAGTCAACTAGGTGCTTCAAGTCAACTTAAATCTATTTCAAGGTTTGAGTAGGTTTTTTTTCCGTTTTCTATAGAATTGACTTCTACAACCTGACAAGCAATGATTACCAGATCTAGTGTTGCAAAATTGTCTCTAGATTTTTTAGAAATTTAGGAGAGGATTGATTCACTACCTATGGAAAATGAGTCCCACCATAGAACTAAAAAATCCAAATTTTGTCAAATTCTGGATCCTGATAGACAAAAACTTGCTTCCAACAGTTTTTCACTAGGAGGAGGACTAATTCGCCACCCTGGGTGAATGAGTCCCACTGTGAAAAATCAGTGATTTCAACCATAATCCAAAAAATTCCAGATTCACTAGATTTTTCTGAGGTGGACTCTAATTTAACTCATTCCTTTCTATTTTGCATATTTTCTTCATTTAGTTCATTGTTGCATTACACAATGTGTTTTCAAACATAGCTTAAATTTCACGTTTATATTCATTTTCATTCATTCAAATTAATCAATTGCATTTAGTTAACTTCATTTAGGTTAGAAAACATCACACATAACATTATTTAAATGAACCATTAACATATTTGATTGTATCTCTCTCCTTTTAGGTGAAAAACCCTAGAAGTGCAAGAGTTTTCCATAGGAGCCAAAAAATATTGTGGTTCACTAAGTATGGACCATGCCTTTGATAACTCTTTTTCTATGCCTACCTTACCTACAAGTTTTATACCACAAACAATGGTTGGTCATATCCCTCAAGAAAACATAATGAAAATGCATGAAGGCCTAGCTCATTTACAAGATAGCATGAGTATTGAAAAAATTTCCAACACTATTATACCTGCACTAGACAGTATTCACCACATGATGGAAAGTGATGAAGGACTCGAAGTTGTGTGTAGCAGGGCTCACTTCTTTGGAAAACATTTTCTTTCCACTACTAATGGTGCTCAAGCTTCAAAGAATGTACAAGCCAAGGAGGAAATAAAACTCATCCCCCTTCAACTATAACATCCATTCCAACACATGCCAGTCCTCAAGTAACTGCAATGATGCAACCAACTAGCTATATCCCTCCTACCTCAAATATTTCCACTAGTGATCCTTATACCTATGTGGCATCTATTCTTATATCTCTTGGCTCGTTCCCACAAAAGGATATAAAAATCACAGTAAAACCTTTCCTCGGAATTGGAAATTCCAACAGGTGACTTATATCTTTCTATAGACATCCATTTTACTTTTCAAACCAGGGGACATAGATTCTAAATGGCACAGCAAAATATATGCACTAGGAACTAGTTTTGGTCAAATCTTAGCAGAAATAATACTGGAAAGAAATTATATCTAAGCCATAGAATGGTAATGAAAAATTCTTTAACTCAACTATGATAGGAATCATAACAACTACGACTGAAACACAAACTTTGAACTGGCCTTATGCTGCAGGAACAGTCACAGGGATGGACTCTCTATGCTGCAGGAGCACTATAAGACTGAGTTTGTATGAAAACTTCAAAGATGAAAGCTAATCTGAAGATCAACAGGAAATAACGACTAACTAACTAGCTACAGATACTTAACTACATATACTTAACTACAGATACTTACTACAGATACTTACTAAGTGGGCCCCCTTAGCAAGCATCTACTGATTACACAGATGCTAAACTCAGAACTTCATCGCACTTTTATTCATGAAAACAAAATGGTTTACATTGCTTTGTTGATGTGAAAACTAACAACAAACTCTGTCTTTGATCATATAGATTATGTTTCTCATTATCATACTGAATCTTACATGATATCTGTTATTACTATGCTTCTAACTTACTAGCTATCATCTCTTACTCATTTTATCTATCTTCTCCTCTCCATGTGCCCCTCGCGCAGGAGGAGAACTTTATTTATAAAATAGGAGAGCGACTAACTAACTCAATCAAAGAAAGTCATGGAAGTAAAGTATATCCCCGAATCAAGGAATAGACTTCATAATGAATTTATGCGTTCAACCCAATTTGAGAAAATCTAGCACTCCACTCTTTCCAGATTGACTGTCATTAAAATTCTTTCCCATAGTTTCAGTCAAAGAGTCTTTGCCGGAGCTTCCTCGAAGTCGTGCAGCAAATGGAATTTACTGCAAGGCCGAGATCGGCTGCGCTTGACTCGATCATTCTTCAACAACCTGTGAAACAAAAGGTAATGGATGTGAAAGAAAAGGCATATGGCACATACATGATATCTATTCATTAATCACACATTTTAAATCTACTTCATCATTCAAAAATTGTATACGATATACCAGCCATTTTAGGGAGTCAACGAGGAATAAATGCAATCAAGTCAACACAATGAGCTATAGGAATATGAAAGTATTATGCTACAGGATATCCCCATAAAAGTTTTCAACAAAGTTTAAACAGCCATGAAATAACAAAAGTAAAGACATTAAAAGTTTATCATAACATCCAAATTATGAGCACATTTTAAGCTCATCACTGCCCCCTACTTAGCCCAATGCTGGTCCTCCAACATTAACTTTCCTAATGATTTCTCTGAAGTCAGTGGTGGCTACATGACTTTGGAATGGATGTCCAAACTTGTAATAGAATCCTCCGAAATCCTGGCACCTTTCATATCTTCGGTCTTCTAATTCATTGTTAAGATTTGTAGCTTGATGAGGATACAGGGGCCACATTAACATAGGGGGTTTGAATGTCATCGGCAGCCACAGTTCAAATCTTGTTTGAAGTCCCAATTGAATATATCTGTTGGTTCATTTGAGAGCTGCTGTAAAATTTAGGGGACCATGTGGTTCTGACTTTCTTAACCCAACAGTTAATCTCTCCCATCTTTTCTCACTTCTGGTATATGCTAA
This sequence comes from Sequoia sempervirens, assembly GCA_007258455.2. Classification (NCBI taxonomy): domain Eukaryota; kingdom Viridiplantae; phylum Streptophyta; class Pinopsida; order Cupressales; family Cupressaceae; genus Sequoia; species Sequoia sempervirens. The sequence continues at coordinate 3,976 of VDFB02036453.1, forward strand.
TCTCCAAAACAAATATTGTTGTGCCTGGAATTCATCATATACTTGCTTTCTGATATCAAATATTTTCTCTCTAGCTGAAACATTATTAATACCATATGTTAGAGCAAACCAATCTTTCAACATTGCATGTGGGTTTGAACTTTGAGAGTGTAATGGGATAGACTCTGTCTTCTCAGTTTCCTCATATGTTTCCCACTGCCAGCCATAATTCACCTCATTTTCTGCCCATAACATAAATGCTCTCAAATGAATATCACCAATGTATAGAAGAGGATTCCATTCTGTTTCAAATGGTATTAAGTAGCCATGCAAATAAAATTCACATAGAGAATTCCTTCACTAGTTAGGGGCTGCTTGGTATGCTTCATAAAACTCTTTGGCAATGTGAATTATAGGGTCTTGGTTTCTGGAAATTCTCATCATTTAAAACCATAAAAACTGTTCTTTAAGGCACAAAGCATAAACTCTGGGTGGCGGTCTACATTCCATAATTTGACCAGTTACTTTCAACATTTCATCCATTTTTGCTTTCAACTCAGCAATTTCTTATTTCTGAGTTTCAATTTTCCTTTTCAATTTCTTTTTTTCTACTTCCCACAGACTTTGCTGCATATCAGTCTGGGCTATGTGTCAAAAAGTCAGAGTTTGTAATGTAACAGTTTCCCAATTAACTTTAACATATTCCAGAAACTTAATTAAAAACGTCCTCCTATACACAACAATGGCTTTACAAATTGTAGGGTGAAATACAACTTCACTAGGCACATTCACTTGTTCAATTTGTTCTTGTTCTTGTTGCAAGATAAATTCTTCCTATTGCTGTGGTGGAGAAGTCTGTGCTTCCTCCAAAAATTGCATAGCAACAGCAGCCAAATCATCAAGATTTGGTAACCCTTGCTCATTATGCCCTGTTTCTTTTGTCTCAACTTGTTCCTCTTCAGGAACGAATGAACTCTGAGCAGCATTCTCAGACTCATTCTGAGAAACATTAAATTTAGATTCAATAGACGCTTCTTAAATTACAATCATCTCAGGTTGCGGTGAAGCAGGGGAGGTCTTAGATTGTTTCCTTGTGGAAACCCTTCTTGCCACAGATGCGGATGTAGGAGGTGTTCCGGTAGCTTTTCTTTTTCTTGTTTGTTCAGAAGGCTCTGCCCTAACAGAGGTTGACGGTGAACTGGTAATAGCAACAGGTGTTGCTGTAGGAGAAACAGCTGCAGGGGAAGGTGCTGCAGGAGAGGAGCATTGTCTTTTGTGAGGACGAGGGTCAGATTCTGGGGACCCTTCTGCCTTTTTTTTTCCTTTCTCTCTCCTAGTGGTAGACCTAGTTTGTACCCTAGTAGAGGATTCGGGTGCAAAAGCTACAGGAATAGGTGCTACAGGAGTAGACGACCCTTGCCCTGTTTCACTAGTAGATGCAATTTCTTTCTTCTTTCTTTGAGGCCATGGGGTAAGTACCCTAGGAGGTTGTGGTATTTACAAACTCTTTTGGGCAACAAATTATTGCCAGGAGAGAGGTGAGACGTCTCTCAAAGAGCACTCAATCAGTAATTTAATAAGGCCATGATGAGTGACAGAATTGTCTTTCCCCTATTGAGTTCCATGGGCACTTTGTTCTAAAAACTTTAACAAGAAATTCAGAACATTTATGACTAACCCATGCCTCATATGGCTTAATAATTTAAAATGATGATAATACAGGTAGGAAAAATGGCCTTCACAGGTTAAATACCTTATTATATAAGTGGCATACTCTAAATATGGAGGAGGCATCGACACACGCTTGCATCCCTGCTTGGAGACTTCCAGAGGTCCATCAGCAAGCATTGAAAACTCAGCCCTTACAGCTGCAGCATTTGAAGAAAAGTTTTCTCCAACAACTGGAAGCCCAGTTACCTCAGCAATTCTATCTTCAGTTGCAACAACTGTTAGACCCCATACGGTGGCTTCCCCTTCAGAAAGGGTTCTCAAGAATTCTCTAGTAGCCTCCTCATCAAAATCATTTAAGCTCAAAAAATAATTTAACCATCTGCAGAGACTGAATGCATGGGTTGTTTGTAGATTTTGCAGTAACAATTCATGAGCTACAGGCTCATGTCGCACCAACTGACCACCCATGTTTGCATTTTTCTTAGCTAAACTCAATTCCTTGCTGAAGGTTCAAATTTTCTGTTTCCCCTTCTGCTCTGGTTTTTCTTCTGTCGTGCCGTCACATTTCTTTCTTTTTTCCAAAAATGAGCTTTTTGAACAAGCAGTCTTAATTGTAGTTTACAAGAAAAAAATGCATTAAAGAAGGACATGCGATCACATTTGGAAAGTACCTGAAAGGCATTAAAGAAAGGTCATTTATGCAGTTATAGTAGCGGCAAAAAGACAGGTTTTAAAATATGGATTACCCTGCCCCCTACTTAAAGTATGACATGTGTCCTCACATGTACTAAAGAACAGGTAGAGATTCAGGTAATAATGACCGGTACATGCATAGCAATAAATGAATAGAATGAAATAAATCAAATATGCGATAAGAAAAGATATGGTGTACCTTTGATAATTGCATGTATGTGTGAAGAAAGATAACGGTGTTGCATGAAGTGACAAGTGGGAAAGATATCTTAATTAAGGTTGATGCGGACGGACGAAGTGGATGGGTGACGTGGCAGATGAAATGTACGAATGAAATGGATGTATGGGATGGATGGATGGATGGAAGATAAAGAATTGAGATGGCGGCGATAAATGAAAATGGAGAAAAAGGGGTTTCCTTAAAAGAAAACCTTTATTATGGGCATGCTTTTTGAAAATTACGGCAACACTGCAGGAGAAAGGCTAAAGCCTTTTGCTGCAGGAAGAGTAGCTGGAGGAATCTGAATGAACTGTTGCATGAATTCTTCCTTTGACATTGGTTTATGGTACAACCGGAGTCGGTGGCCATTGAATAGCAATTTAAAATGGACTGGATCAATTGTCACTAGATGTACAGCTCCATTGTCGAACACATTTTCAACTTCATAGGGGCCAAGCCAGCGTGTTGTGAGCTTACCCTAGTTTTCTTGATATCTAGAATCATATAACAGGGCCTAATCTCCAGCAGAAATTTTTTTGGTATTGATGTGCTGATCATGCCATTTCTTTCTTTGTTGTTGGACTGTTTCTGTGTGTTGTAGGGCAGCTTTCCTCATTTCGTCCAAAGCATTTAGCTGCAAGAGACAATTCTTCTGTGCTTCAGATAAGTCCATGTTGAGCTCAAGAACTGTCCTCAAAGTTTTATGTTCAAATTCTATGGGTAACATAGCTATTTTCCCATAAAGCAGCTCAAAAGGTGTAAACCCAATTGTTGTCTTCCATGTAGCCCTGTAAGCCCAAACTGCTTCAAGAAGTCTATTGCTCCAGTATTTTCTATGGATCTGCACTGTCTTCATGAGAATCACCTCAATTTCTCTAATTATTACCTCCACCTGACCATTAGCTTGAGGATGATAGGGAGTAGAATTCCTATGTTTAATCTTATAGTCATTCATTAGTGCAGTGATCAGATTTGAGGTAAACTAAGCTCCTTGATCAGTTACAAGCTCTCTGGGAACTCCAAATCTTGTGAAAATTTGTTGATACAGAAATTCAGCAACTTTGTTATCTCGGGCATGAGTCATAGCTTTTACCTCGACCCTCGGGCATGAGTCATAGCTTTTACCTCGACCTATTTTGTAACATAGTCCATGCAAACTAGAATGTATGACTTTCCATTTGATGGTGGATCAATTGGTCCTACAAAATCCATTCCCCATTTATTAAAAGGGGTGACTATGACATGCGGATATAGTGGCATTTCATCTGACTTAGTTGGTCTTCCCATACGCTGGCATCTGTCACACTTCCTTGTATAGGCCACAACATCCTTGTGTAATGTTGGTCAGTAGTACCCTGTTGTAAGAACCTTCATTGCTGTTCTTTTTGCTACAAAATGTCTCCCACATGGTTCATCATGGCAAGCATGCAAGATATCATAAGTCTCATCTTCTCTTACACATCTTCGCATTACTTGATCAGATCCAGTATAGAACAGACAATTTGCGATCCAGGAAAAGTTAAAACTTTTCTCTATCAACAACTTCTTTTCTTTTGGGGAAAAGTGAGCTGGTATTCTATTTGCTGCTAGATAATTGACAATGTCTACATACCATGGAGTTTGTGCAACAATAAAGAACAAGTGTTCATCAAGAAACCTATCATCAATAACTTCATGTTCATCAGGTGCAGTTGATTGAAGTCTTGATAAAAATTTAGATACAACATTAGCTCTTCCTGGTTTGTCAATGATTGTGATATCAAATTCTTGTAACAACAGGAGCCATCGTGCCAATCTACCAGAAATGGCAGGTTTGTTCATCAGGTACTTAATTGCTGCATGGTCTGTATGAATGAATATCTGATAACCTGTGACATAATGCCTAAATTTATTCAAAGCATACACTACTGCAAGCAATTCCTTTTCTGTAATAGTATAGTTGAGCTCAGGACCTTGAAGGTTTTTGCTGATAAAATAAATAGCATGCTCAATTAAATTTTCTTTTTGACTTAAAACTGCTCCTATACCAAAATCAGATGCATCAGCATGTATGTGAAAAGAAAAATTCCATTTTGGTCCTTGAAGAACAGGGGCTTTAGTAAGCAAGTTCTTTAGTTGTAGGAAGGATTTTTCACAGACCTCTGTCCACTCAAATTGTGAATCCTTTGTTAACAAGGCATAAAGTGGGTTGGCAATTTTACTAAAGTCTTTTATAAACCTTCTATAATAACCTGCATGACCAAGAAAACTTCTGACATCTTTTTTTTTTGTAGGAGTTTTTAAATTCATAATAACTTCAATTTTAGCAGGGTCAACCTGAATTCCATTCTTTGAAATATGATGACCTAAAACAATACCTCCTTCCATCATCAGAAAACATTTTTCACTGTTTAGAGATAATTTTTTCTCTCTGCACCTTTTCAATACCTTTTCTAAATTCATCAGTGCTTCTTCAAATGTGACTCCATAGGTAGTGAAATCATCCATGTAAATTTCCATACATTCATGAGATATATCAGCAAAGATACTAATTACTGCTCTCTGAAATGTTGCTGGTGCATTGCATAGACCAAAAGGCAAAACTGAATAAGCAAATGTTCCCCATGGACAGGTAAAAGTGGTCTTATCTTGATCTTCAGGGGCTATTTTTATTTGATTATACCCACTGTAACCATCCAGAAAAGAAAAATATCTTTTGCCAGACAGTGAGTCTAGTACTTGGTCTACAAAAGGTAGTAGAAAGTGATCTTTTTTAGTGGCACTGTTCAACTCTCTGTAATCCACACACACTCTCCATTTTCCTCCTTTCTTGGGGACAATGACTAATGGAGAAACCCATTGGATGTCAGAAATTGGGTAAATAAAACCAGCATCAAGCAACTTTTGAAGTTCATTTTTCACTATTTCTCTAAGTGCTGGATTTACTCTTCTTTGAGGTTGTCTAACTGGTGAACAATCTTCTTTGATATATATTCTATGAGTACAAACTCAAGGATCTATTCCTTGCATGTCCCCATATTCCCATGCAAAATCTTTATGATGTTCTTGTAGCATTTTTAATAAGTCAGCCTCTTGAGACTATGACAACTTGCTATTAACATTCAAACAATGATCTGGAGACAATTCTATCTGCTTAGTGAGATTACTCATAAAATCAACAGGTAATATTTGTACCTCTTATGGAAGCAAGTTATGAAAAATTGTCAGAAGTTTAGGCAATGAACTCTCAGAATCTAGTTGTTGTAAGAAATATTGATGATGACTGCCACTTGGATTAGATGAACTACCCGTATCAGGGTTAAATTGCAGAACTTGAAAAAGCAAAGCATTTTCACTCTAAAGTTGTGAGAATGGATCATTTTGAAGCATCATTAATTGAGCCAATGAATTGACTTGTTCAGTCTCTTCCCCCACATCTGGCCAAACAAATTGGGACAAATCTGATTGAGGTCTAGCAGGCAGATACAAGGCCAATTTCTTTGTGGACTGCCCATCAGAAATGGTCATATCTCCAGAATGACATCCTATAAAAGCATCAGTAGTTGCTAACCATGGTCTACCAAGGATAACTAGATACCCTCCTAAAGTTGCTTTAACTGATAATATTGTGAAATCAGCAGGATACTCCCAAGATTCAAGAGTGACAATTACATCTTCCACCATCCCATCAGGTTTAACTGTGGAGCTGTCTGCAAGCTGCAGAACTGTGGGTGTAGACCTAATGTTTGAAATATTCAAGGAGTCCATAGTATGCTTTGTCATGACATTAATGGAAGCACCTAAATCAATCAAAACATTTTTTACAAGTTGGCCATTTATGTGTATCTGCACTACAAGACTTCCGGGATCAATATACTTTGGAATAACTACATTTCTCAACATTATATCAGCCAATTTCCCTAAGACATGGATTGTTTGGGGATCATTTTTCTTCCTTCCAGGCTTCTTCAAATAGGCTTCCTTAATAGCTTTTCCAAAAATGGGAACATCTCTAATAGCCTAAAATAAAGGAATTTGAATCTGTACATTTCTGAGCTGATGCAAAATGTCAAAAATGGGTTCTTCTATGGATTTAGATTCAGTGCTTTGCAACCTCTGAGGAAAAGGTGGTTTGTCTTGTCTCTGCAAAATAGGTTCTGAAGAAACTGTATCGGGTATAGGCATATGCTCAGTAGGAACAACAGGTTCAGTAGATTCTTCAAGGGGAGAATCTAGTATTTTAGTAATCAGAGGTGGTTTGGGAGCAGGTAAAGTAGTTCTAGACCTCAGATGGATGTCATTAACGTTTAAGGCATAAGCTTGATATTGGTTGGCTTCAGCAAGATATGCAGATTGTTGTGGCTGCTGCTGTTGCTTATTATTGGGATTGGGCAACGGCTGAGCAAGCATAGGCATTTGCTTCAGAGGGCCAGGATTTGTGGCAGTTGTTGCAGGAGGTGGCATGAGGGCCTATTGTTGTGACTGTGGAAGTTGCAGGAATCCAGGAGACTGGTTTTGCCATTACTGAGGACCTCTCCATTGAGGATTTTGTTGCCAATTTCCTGAAGGTGGGGTCCATTGCCCTTGTGGCTGCTGCCAACCTCCTTGAGGAGATTTCCATTATGGGGTCTGATAATTAGGCCAACTTGGTTGAGGTGGATTCTAGGGTGGTGGTGGGCCATATGCATGTTGCCATTAGTTATTATAGCTAGAATAAGGATTACCAAAAGTTAAAGGATCTTGAGGCATACCTTGTCTTTGCACCCATGGTCTCCTTTGCACAACAAAGAACACTTGATCATCATCACCTTCTACTGGTTTGAAGTTAGTAGGCAGTTGCTTAGCTTCCAAATTAGCCACCATCTTGTATTTGCAATCACGCTTCTTCTGTCTGCAGTATGGACAGAACTCAGCCAAAACTACCTCAGCCTCTACATGTTTCTTCCGAGCTTGCATAGTATCCAGTTGTGTAGCCATATTATTAATGATGTCCTGCTTGAAATTAGATAGAAAATTTGTTATCTTCGTTCGGTAAATTCCACCAGTTGAAGACTTCCCCACTGTAGCATGATGGCCTCGACCTTTCTTAACTATTGCTCGAGAGTAGTTAAGACATATTTTCTTTATATCATCCCAAGGCAGTTGGGTTATATCACCTCCTCCCATCAGGTCCAGGGCGTCAATACAGGTATCACTGATTCCCTTTAGAAAGAGTACTTTCTAAGAGTCCTCATTGAGAGTATGGTTTGAGTTCCTTTTTAGTGAAAATAGATACCTAGAAATATAATCTTTCAGACTTTCATCCTTCTTCTGCTGAATTCGGAATATGTCATCACCTTTGCTGGCACTCTTACAATATTCCTTATACTTTTCAAGGAATTTCGTCTGCATGGCGGCCCAACTATCTACAACACCTCTTCCCAGACTCATGAACCACTTGAGAGCTCATTCCTGTTGTGCCCTCAGCACACACGCCCCGTTCGGAACGAGGACCCTCTTTTTCTTTCACCTTGTCGGGTCTTTTGGGGCTGCCTTGTTTTGTGTGCCCCTCTTTTTTTATGTTTCGCATGGTCGATGTTGCTCCAATGTTTCATCCTAAAAATTGACCGTGCCTCCATTTTGGACTTTTGCTGCCCTCCGGGGCCTAGTGGGTTCCTTTGGCTTCATTTGGTTCTGGACGGCCCTAGGCCCCCCGGGGCCCAGGCCTCCGGGGTTCCCTTATTGAGTTTCCCCTTTGCGTTCGCAGCCCTTTGCAGCATTCCCCGGGTGTCTTTCTGCCCTCCGGAGCCCGCCCTGCCATCTTCCGTTTGGAATTCATCGAGGATTTCCCAGACGGCCCCTGCTCCTTCGGGCCCCGGGCTCCGGAAGTCCATGTCCGGACTTCCGTCCCGGGATCGCCGTCTTTGACGGCGACTCTCTTGCGGCCGCCCGCCTCTCGGACCCCGGGATGGTGCTCGTCGCCGCCGTCAACCATGCAATGCGATGTCTTCGGTGGTGAATTCTCGACGGCGCCCCGCCCTCCAGGCCTCGAGCATCCCGTCGCCGTCATTGCCCAATTAGCACAAAATCTCGCGACGGCCGTCGTCTCGCATCCCTCCGGCCTCCAGGCCTCGGGGTCTCATCCGTCGCCGCTGACCTAATTTGAATTTCACCAACTTTTGGTGCATCTATACCTGCATTAAATTATCACATTAATGGCGCCTGGACTATATAAGGAACAAATTTTCCCATCATTTTCATATTGTGAATTGAAGCAAATTGGAGCAGCGATCAAATTGGAGCTCACCGCTTTCACCCCGTGTCTCGATCGTCTAAGTCTACCACATTCCGTCGATTCCCAGTGGTTTCCACACCTCCCCGCTTGGCGTATCTGAGGTAGGCCATACTCGTTTTCCCTCCCATCATTTTTTATCATTTTTGGGGATTTCGTTAAATTGAACAATAAATTAAATTGCATAAAATTAAACAACACCCCATCGCACCCATAACCCATGTCTTCAAAATTTTCGGAACCCATCGGAATTGTCCTCGCCACCGGCTCGGGACTTGTCCGTGTCGTGGGCGTTCTTCGCGTAGTGCAAAGGTCCTTGCCGAGCCCAAAACCCTCTGTTGCCATCGGAATCTAGAACTACAAAGCTCCTGATGGAAGTCTGCCCTTCCGGGCCTGGACCTCTGGGTTTCCCCTCCCTGACCTCCACATCAAATTTGTCACCGTTTTTAATGGCGAAGCCCTTCGGGCCTGCCCGTTCAGAGTTCCGTCCACGGAACTCCGTGACAGTTTCATCGTCATCCACAGCGGAACCCCTCTGGCTGTCCGACCTTTGGGCCCCGGAGATACCTTTGCCGCCGCCGTCGCCTGATCACTGTCTATACCTCGCGGCAGTCGTCATCTCCCATCTCTCCGATCACCGGGCCCCTGTCCGTCTTTTGCCGTAGCCATTCAAATCATCGCAAAATACATGCGGCGCCCTACACCTCATGTTGTTCCACCTCCCGAGTCCTGGGATGCCTTTCGCCGCCGTCGCCCATGAGTTGCCATAACCTCGTGGCGGCCGTCGCCGTACGTCCTCCCGTGGGCCGGACCCCGAAGGTCTCCTCGCCTTCACCGATGAGCAATATCTAAATCTTCCGGCGGTGAACCCCTTCCAGCTTCCCGCTCCCCGGACCCCGGGCCCCTTCTCGCCGCCGCTGTTTAAGCAACCAAAATCCATCATGGCGACCTTCGCGTCGCGCCCTCCCAGCCGTCGGGGCCCGGGGGTCCGAATGCCACTGTGCCCAAGTGTCGTAACCTCATACTAGCCGTCTTTTGGCCTCGCGGGCCCTGGACCTCAGACTTCCTCATCCGGAATTCTGCCCACTGTTCGCCGTTCCCAATGGCAACCCCTTAACTACCTTCCAGCCTGAAACCTCTGAAGCTCCTTAAATCAATCCAAACGAACTCAAATTCAGAATCCAACTTCGACCCACATCCTAAATCATGCCGTTCTCCATTATGGGCTCTTAAAATACCAAAATTTGGCCAACAGGGGTCTCTGGGAACTTTCGGTCGTGTTTTCCCTCCCTGACAGCATTCCTATCAGGGAAGTCCGGCCCTCCGGGCCCGGATTGTACAAATGCTCTAAAATGAAATCGATATCATCTGAGGATAAAATTTATGATGTATTTGAATGGTTATTTAGATGATATGCTCATAATATGGACTAACATTAACACTGTTGATGTTTTGTTGTGCTAACTTCGCCCTTTACTTGCAGGATATATGGAATCGGCTGCAGGAACTTCAGGGGCCTCCGCCGAAAAGGATAAGGGCAAGAAATCTGGAAGAGCCGCTCATGGAAAAGAAGATAAGGATAATATGAAGTTCCAATTTCAGGGTGAACCGCTCCAGTCAAAGGTCTCGACTGACTGGAAAGAGATCTCAGATACCAATATCGGCTAGGTGGACATAGATGAGTTCACCCAGAGGGTCAAGGTCGACCCTAAAACAAAGAATGTCAGGTTGATATGCCTAAGTGGAATTGCCAAAGCTGTCAGCTTCCCTCTGTCTCTGATAGCACCTGAATTAGTAATGGCTTGCCGAGAAGCCTACCAAACGGACACCAGAACGATCGTGGACAAGGAGGGGAACATCCTCGCCGACATGTCTCCAGAAGGAATCACTAAAACGTTTCACATTCCTACATTCCCACATATGCAGGTCCCCACTTTGGAGCAGTGTCAAGCGGCATGGGATGCCAATCCATTGGGCTGCAAGAAGTTAATTAACATTTACTGGCTTAAGGTGAAACGGGGCAGCGCTGCAAAGGTTCCCCAAGTGCTGTTCTGCAGTGACTTTCAGGAAGATTATCACAACTTGGTGACTATGCTAAGCAGGGTCATGGGCCTCCCAGCAGCTACCTACTTCCAAGAGTGGATGGCTTACTACATTAAATAGATCATACGAGGCAATGAGGACGTGAAAACTAAGATCTCATTTGACTAGAGGAGTATCATCAGCAACTGCTTCCACGAGCAGTTTGTAAATATCAAGAAAAGCTCCAAGTTCTACATGACCTCGTACCTGGTATACTCCTTGGCAGGTCAGAGACAATATAGTGGTCTATTTATGACACCGGATCAGGATCACAAATGAGGGCTCAAGCCTTTTGACCGGTACCCCCAACTACAATACCGCAACTTCAAAAGGGAGTACTACCGGGTCAATGACGCCTTCATGGGCCACGTCATCAGATTGATAGTCAGGGACTTCGAGAGAAGGGTATCCCACAGTGCCAGGGCACTCCTGAAGGAGTATGCCTTCCTATATATCCAGTTTCCCAAGTTCACCTACATCCGTGCTCAGGGATTCACTGAACAGCCGAACAAGTTGCCGAGATACCCAAACGACAGGATCATTCTCCTAGAGCTCTCCCGGCAACTCCAACACATTCAAACAGTCTTCGGCAACAAGCACATAGCATGGATCCCCTATCCCATGACCCTCCGCCAGGGGCTATATCGACTGCAAACATCTCAATGCGCCAGTAACTTAGAGAAAGAACTTAAAGAATATAAATTTGAATGGTGCATGGCTCACCCACGAATGGACCCACATGGCCATGTCAGGAAGGCGCTGGGGCCGGCGTACGCCCACAAATACCATGTCGAAGATTTCTGGGTAGATTGTAAAGATGACAAGGAGGTCCGCATGAGACACTACATGCGCATGACCATGCAATTTTTGAGGAGGGTGCAGCTGTTTCCAGTGCCTGATCAACTTGAGGAGGATGAGTCCACCCTTGTGCACCCAAGGCACCCTGTGGTTGGCGACCTGGCAATCCCCTCCATCGCCTGGGATGAGCAAGAGGTCGAGGACCTGGATACTATCACCTAGCCAATTATAGCTCACACTAAGGAGTGGGTTGATGGGCAGGTAGCACAACTAAAGCAACAGGGGGTGGCTCTAATATATGAAGTGCTCAAGAGCGAGCCAATCGCCATGAAGGATGTTGTTGCCTCTACATCAGCTGGTGAGACTTCCAAGTCTCCCCCCGTCACCAGGTCCCAAAAGAGAAAAGAAGCAAAAATGGCACAGTCTACGGATCCCAAAGAATAAGCAACGAAGGACACAGGAGGTTCATCTCCCAAGAAGCTCAAGAGGACAGTGATCATAATAGAGGTGCAACCTCCCTTGCTCCTTCCTCCCCCGACTGGTGTGCTACCCACCTCTCAGGCCGCAATCCCTTCATCTGCACAGGCGGTGGACATTTCTGTTCACCTTGCCTCTTCACCCTCGGCCAGGTCAATAATCAATATTGACTCCTCCTCTAGCATGACCACTTACCCTTCCTCTGCTACTGCCATGTCAGCCATTACCTCCCTGCCTCTGGCAATAATAGCATCACTTGTTCCCCTTTCCACTATGCCCAAGGCTATTACACGGCACCTGCAAAGTCTTCCTCCTGAGCTCTCATAGATTCTAATGGACCCCGCACTCCAGGCGGCCCTTGCAACAGCTTAGCCTTCGCAACCGCCAATAGGTCTGCCGGCCATGGAGGCCATAATGCAGATTTCCAAAGAGTTGGAGGAGCTAGAACATGAGGCTTCAAAGCCTACTAAGGAGGAGGTCGATGATTACTATGAGCACCCCGAATACAAGCACAGAACCATCGACAAGGTGGCCTATGAGGAAGAAGAGACAGGCTCTTCTGAGAGCAGGGATGGAGAGGATGGCTCGAGTGCTAAGGAAATTATTCAGGCTTTCGATGAGGACATTGAAGAAGAATTGGCTCAGCAGCCAAAGGATGTTGGGGAAGAGACAGAATAGTCACCACATGGTGAAGAGGGACAGTCGCAAGAAGAGCAACCTAAAAAGGATATCACTAAGGCCGAGACCCATATTGTGAAGAGCCACGAGGCCAAGGTTGTTGAAGAAAAGAAAGAAGAAGAGGTGGCGGGAGAAGAAGATCCCACCCGAATGTTGTCTACCAAGGCACCCGCTAAACGCCTCATGTTTTATTGTGACTCTGACGAAGAGGAGGAAGAGCTTCAAAAGGAAAGGAGGCAAAAGTCTTGCCTCTAACTAAAAAGGGTGAAGGCAGCCATGATGCACCCAAGGACAAATCTACCATGCCCGACTGGTTGGAAAAGCAGCTTGAAAGGGAAACCCCAGTTCCGACAGACCCGAGGTCAAGATTGGAAGCCATCTTGGCTCGATCCCTGACCATAATAAAGAAGGAGAAAAAGCCTAAGGTCTGTTCCAAGATAACCACGGATGCTTCTAGCTCCCGAGCAGCACAAGTAGTAATGCCAACTGTTGGCCAGGTCAGAGTTAGCTACAATATCTCTACAATTGACCTAGGGACAGCAACTCAGGAACAAAAGGTCAAACATCTGGAGGAGTCAGTGGCCACGATGGTGCATCTAATCAAACAGGACAAGGTCACCAAGGACGAGCTCAAGGCACAGGTTGCTGCCCTAACTGATTATATAAAGTAGTGGTCCTCAGTAGATGACTTGCCCACTACCTCTACAGTTGCACCGCAGCTACTCTTCAAGGAGCAGATAGATAAGCTAGAAAGGAGGAAGAACTTGGAGAGGACCACTGAGGATTAGTTCCAACAGGTCATAAGCATCGGAAACAAGGGGATCAGCTTGGCTGTGCAGATAGCAAACAAGTTCCTGGACCTAGTCCAATCCTTGGAGGGCACGAAGAAACTCTACACCAACTTCCTTGCAATCTACGACTCCACCGCCCCAAAAATTGAAGCCATCCTTTAGATGCCAGAAAGCACGTGGGTAGAAAAGCTAGAGCTAAAAAAAGAGGATCACTGGTTGGTGGACATGTGGCGCAGAGACCTCATCAACCGGAAGGAGAGGATGTAGCAAATCCAGAGCAGAGTGGATCCAGATATTGAATGGATTAAAGAAATCTGGGCGGAATGCACCCAGTACCTTAAGTTAATGACAGGCCATGATATGCCCATGGTACAATTGGACGCCGAAAGGATCAAGCCATACTTTGAGGAAAAGATGAAGGACGAGATAGCTGGAGATATCACAACGGACTTCCTGAGTTTTGCTGCCCGTGCCTTCAATCGATCAGAGCTATTCAGAGACCAAGGCTCGAAGTATGACGAGGACTGGAAGCGGCTGGAAGAGAATACCAAAAAATGGAGCTACCAGGCATTGAGATGTGAAATCCTTGAGGTAGACAAGCTCTAGGCCATCATCCTCAAGTACATTGAACACGCAGCTTCAGAGGAGTAGGAGGACAGCCCAGCCAAGGAAGAAGACCTCCCAGAAGAGTAGCTATAGCCAAGGAAATAGCAATTAGCTACAAGATGAAAAAGCAATAGTGTCATCCACTAGATGACAAAATAGGAAAGTGACAAAAGATGTTTTTTAATTGTAAATCTATTTGGGGGTAGGTGAAACCCTATTTTGTAATAAATCTTGGCCACACAATTGTAATGAATCTTGGCCATTCATTTGGTTTTTGGAAACTATAAATAGAGCACTCCCCTCATTTGCAAAAGTGAGAGTTGAGTTGTTGTAAAGACATGCTGCAGAAATTTATAAGCAATAGCATTGACTTGGTGCATTTCCTTATTTTTTCTCATGTCATTTGATTCACTTCTCCAATATTAGATGTTTAACTTAGATCTCTTTGCTATTTAGTTAGTTGTTTATTGCATTTGGGTAAATCTTAGGAATATTGTTTGGTGTTTATGAAAATTCCTACACTGTTGATGATCCCTTAGTCCATACTTTTTGCTGTTTGCTAAAAGTAGATAGCTGTGCAAAGTTAGCCTGGACTTGATTAAAGCTGCCCCAAACACTTATCTTTAGTTCATACATGTATGTGGTGGATGAAGGATAAAAATCTGCAACCCTTAGAAGATAACACAATTTCCATGATACTGTGAAATCCCTGGTTAAGTGGGATATTGTTTTAAGAAATTGTCCATTGCAGGAACTCCATTGTCACTATTCATTGCAAGTTTCAGACTTAGGAACTTTTCTTCCCCTTCTCTCTTTTTCCACCCTTTTTAGAAACTAAACAATACCAAGGTTCATTGCACATTATAAAGCCAAATCTAACAACTAGATGGAGTTTGAGACTGTTGTTTGAACCTACAGCCAACACATAACTGCTATCATACTAAAACTCCTTTTCGAAGATCTAACTTCATGCTTCGCATCCACACTTTGTATTTCTGTAAGGCCGCCTTGTGATTCCAACAAATCACATCAAACTACTAAGGTATCTAAGCATTGTCATGACCTGACATCCGAGAGACCTTGGGATAGTGTTCTGCAACTTGATTGTGGGAAATTGTCTTTCAAGAGAGGTAGTGCGCCTATGCACTGCCTGTGTTGAGAAGTGCATAAAAACACCATCAACAGAACTGGCACTAGAAGGAGGGCTTGAATCAGAATACTAAGCTATAGGATAAAGCAAAGCTGGATCGGATCGGATCATTCTCCCTGGAAAGGTTTCAGAGAGTTCTACGATCAGCACCAAATAAGGGAGAATTTGAAGAATTGTAGCCTCCCATGAGGGCAAAATGAACACAAGGAAGCAGCTCCACCTCTTCCTCTTCTTCCACTCCATCCGCCTCCATTTCACCCCCACCTCCATTTGGCTGGCCTTCATCTTCCACCCAACCGTCTCAAACAGCATTTGCACATCTTCCCTCCAGTAGCCAGGGGTTTGCTCCTCTCCCGGCCCTGTCAGCCCAAAGCATAGTCTAGGCAGCTATAGCTCAAGGGCAGCCCCATATTGTGGTTGTATTGCCAATACAGCCCCAAATTCCTATTCTCCAACAGTAAGTGCCACCTCCGCCTCCCCCCATGGCTTGGCTTGTGCATAACCCTTCATCAATACACTTTGCTGTTTACAATGACATGCCCAAGATCCTGAGGGATTTTGTTCAAAATTCCATCCACGTGACATGCAAAAAATAGCCGAAGAGCATATCAAGATATTTGAAACTACGATTACCAAAATACAGGTGGATCACGAGGATGTGGTGTGTCGCCTTTTTCTGCATTCATTGGGAGAAGAGGCCTTCTACTGGTACATCAATCTACTGAGGGGATCCATCACCTCATGGAACCTGATGAAGAATGCCTTCCTGCAGAAGTACAAGATCCCTGTCAACCCCACGAACTTTTACCAGCAGTTCATGTCCATCAGAAGGGAGGTCAACAAACCTATTGGCTCCTTCAATGATCGCTTCCATCCGGCTCACATGAGGCTTCAGGATCCATACATCCATAATGATGTGGTAGCTCTCCTTGTTTATTATGCAGCCTTGGACAACCTCACGTCAGCGTTGATAAAAAGGATGCGCCCGCCGCCTGCTACCCTACTGGCCGCCTATGCAGAAGCCGTTGTTGCAAGTATGGACTTGGGACAAAATATCTCCAGCCCACTACCCTCTTTGGGGCCTGTCACCCACCCAATGCAAATTTAGGGGCTTAATCAGGCGTTTGATCATCAAACTCCTCTCATGAACCAGGTGCCTCAATTGTCTATGGTGCAGCATCTGGGGCAGCCGTTGAATTATGCGCCTCCCGTGACATCTTATTTACAGCCTCAGCAGCAGTATAACTATTCCCAGATAGCTTCGCAGCAGCAAGCATATTCCCAACAGCCCTAGGCACTGTTGTATATATCGGGACGAGACTTTCCTCCAACCTATCAAAATCAGCCGGCAGCCCTACCCGCTTTTATCCAAAATCCGGCCCCGTCGCCTGGAGGTGCGGTCGAGAAGGACAAGCTAGAGGAGCTGACCGAGATGATCAAGAAGATGTCCACAGAGATGATGCATCTAAAGAACCAGAATAATCAGTTGCAGGCCTCCCAACGCAATTTTCAGGCCAACCTTAACAGGGACAGTCGAGACAATAGAGACAACAGAGACAATCAAGAAGTGGGCACCTCCTCGGGGCAGAATTATGAGAGGGGGCAAAACTCCAATAAAAATATAGAAAGAAGACTTTTTCAAAGGCAAAACCGCACATGGAACACCAGACCCAACAACGGTGGTGTCCCCACGCCATTTGATCAACCAGCAAGCAACGATAAAACATCTAGCGGTGTGTATCTAGCTATAGCAGCTTTGTCCGAATGGTGCTGACCTCACAAAACTAGTAGGCATTCTGAGTTGGACTGTCCTGAGTTCTAGACAACTGCTGAAATCTTCCAGGTGGAGGTACAAAATACGGTCGATAATGCCAACTGCAGGGACATCGTCCCATCCGAGCCATATGATTCCTCGTGTCTAGTAGTCAATCATGTGCCGTTTCCGCGAGGAGACTGCAACGAGCCTGAAGCTAAGCCCACCCCTATTGAGGATGAGAAATTGCAAGAGGTAAGTAACGAATCATCTTTAGCTCAGCTTTTTGATTCGGTAGATAACGGCCCACTAGATGAAGAAGAGCCATTTGTGGATGAGGTCCACATGTTCCATCAACGGTCAAGTCCCTATTTCCTTAGGAACAGACAAGCCAGTGGACCCTTCACAACTTCCACCCCATCAAATAATCTCGCCACTCCACCTGATCCAAATGCCAGTAACAACCCCGAGCTACCCCACATACCTGCTCAATACCTCAACAAAAATCAATCTCAAAATTAGTCGCAAAATCAGCCTCAAGGCCAACCCCAAAATCCATCTAGACAAGCAAAGATCCAGCCCCCTAGTTCTCCCATAGGCCAAGCTTTCAGCTCTGAAATCAAGCAAATAGGTGAATATGTGGCAGAAGAGTTCAAGAAGGTCAAAATTAGTTTGTCGGCCTTCGAATTACTTAAGGTTCCTGTCGTAAGGCACGCCTTCTTCAGAGTTATGAATGAGACTCCCTCATCTAGCATGACACAAGAGACCCCAGCCAAGAGGGTAACCTTTGAGGAGCCCAGGAAAGAACAAGAGATACAGGACAATACCGGAAGAAGGAACAATATGCCCGTGAATCAGTCGGCAAGTAGATACATTGAAAAGGAGTCAGAAAGGGCTAGTAAATAGCCTCCCAAAGACCAGCAATTTAAGCAAACCAAGGATACATGCAGTGATAGGAACAAAGGCCAAATAGCTCAAATGGACACACCCGTGGGCATCCTCCAAGGGAGACCAGAAACTCCCCCATTCCTGACTACTATTAGGGTCTTTGGGAAGAACTTGCACAACTGCCTGCTTGATTCAGGCACATCTACCAATGTCATGCCCTTGGTCGTATGCAAGGCTCTTGGCATCACTCCCACGCCTTCAAAGAGAAAGGTCACCCAGCTAGACAAAACAAAGATCACCATCATAGGTGAAATAAACTGCATCCCCATGCAAATTGCTGCGGACCCCCGGATACAGCAGGTTGTTGATATCCAAGTGGCAGACATTCCTGATGCTTATGGAATTATTCTAGGGAGGGAGTTCACCAAGGCACTGAACGGATACACCGCCACCGACCTTTCTCACATGTGGCTGCCTTGGAAGGGGCTGCCAAATCAGATTCATATTGACCGTGAACCCCGTATGAAGTATATGATCATGGAATATAATAATCTCAGTGAGGTGTTGTTCGCTGAGACCGACTTAGGGAATTATCACCCTTTTGCTTACCAAAATGAGCTTGAGCTTCAAGAAGAATGTGCAGATGAAGTATTGTTGATGTTGTGCAGTCCCTCGGCAAATTTTGCATAAGTGCCCCCAGATACCAGAATGTTGGTAGAAGCTGATGGTGAGTTAGATAAAGATTACAATTGGGGATTGCTTGATGGATTCTGAGATTTCATGGAAAAATGTGCAAGAGATCAGCTCAGCCTAGGAGCTAGAATGAATTTCCAAGACCTCTTATTGTCGAACTGGTGTAGAGTCCATAATGCTGCTCACTCTGAGTTTGACTGTTGCCTGTGCCAAGCAGTGATGGAGCATGTTAAGAGAGCCGCTACTCTGCCAACAGAAACACCAAAGGAGACACCACCAGAACCACCTACTGATCATTGCCTCGACCCAGAAAACCTTCCTAAGATCACAAGGCTCGCTGTCCAGCCAAAAGAGAACGGAGGCTCAGTCAGACTCGAAGACAAGGAACCCTCCGCGTGTTGGACGCTCCGATTTGATGGATCAAAGTCAAGGCAAGGAGCTGGAGCGGGGATCGAACTCATCAGTCCCATGGATAAGACATTTCTCACTGCCCATTGATTACAGTTTTATTGCACCAATAACGTAGCAGAATATAAGGCTTTAGTCCTTAGCCTTCTTATGGCCTTGAAGAAAAATGTGAAAGTGCTGCAAGTCTTCAGGGATTCCGCACTTGTAGTTAAGCAGGTCAGAAAATTGTACTCCTGCCATGATCGAAGACTCATCAATTATAGGCACAGGGTTTCGGACCTTTTAGAGGGCCTAGATGCATTCAACATACAATTGGTCCCTTGTACTCAAAATCGCATAGCTGACGCCTTGTCTCAAGCAGCTAGCATGTTACAGCCCCTCTCTTTGTCTGGGCTCAAGAAGTTCACTGTTGAGCTAACATCCACGCCATCAGTCCCAAATAATGTTACCCACCTACAGGTCTTCAATGGTGACAAGCATATCCTCCAGTTCATTACAAGTTCTGATATCTTTGCAGCTCAAATAATTGACGAAGTTGATCCACAGGAGGCTACATTGGACATAGAGGGGGTTATCAATCTAAAAACCAATATGATCCCTAGAGGTATGGTTCAGTTGGAGTGTGTATTCAATTTGGATCAGATCAGGGATCAGGATCGAAAAACAAAAAAGGAGGCTATAAGCAACCAGTGCAATGCTCACAACCTAGGAATGGCCGAGGATACCAAGAATGTTTTTATTGGGAAGGTATACACGCCCGAGGAAAAGAAGGGAATCACGGATGCTTTGCACAGATATCATGACGTAGTGGCATGGAGTTACGAAGATTTGAAAATATACGACACCTCTTTCATCACGCACACCATCCCTCTTAAGATATAAGTGAGGCCATTTTGCCAGCGATAGCGCCCTATCAATGCCTTGCTAGAACCTATCATTTACAAAGAGGTGCGGAAATTGCTTTCAGCAAGAATCATCTTTCTAGTCAGGTACTCCATGTGGGTGGCTAATTTGGTCCCGATCAGGAAAAAGAATGGAGAGATTAGATTCTGCGTAGATTTCTGCAATCTAAACCACGCCTCAGAGAAGGACAACTATCCAGTGCCTTCACTGGATGAAGTGCTGCAAATCGTCAATGGCTCCTAGATGATGTCGTTCCTCGACGGATACTCTAGGTATAATCAAGTAATGGTACAATATGAGGATCACCACAAGACTACGTTCACCACTAAGTGGGGGACATTTGCATACACAAGAATGTCGTTTGGGCTCATCAACGCCAGTGCCACTTTCCAACGTGCCATGGATATCGCCTTCAAGGACCTGATTGGAAAATGTATAATCATTTATATGGATGATTTGACCATATTCTCCAAGAAGTGAGGTGATCATGTCTCTGACCTATGCAAAGTATTTTAGAGATGCCAGGAATTCAGGGTTTTTCTCAACCCCAAGAAGTGCATTTTTGGAGTGACCAAAGGTAGGTTACTCGGGGACATCATCTCGGAGCAAGGAATCTCTATTGATCCTGAGCGCATTGAGTCGTTACTCAAGATTCAGCCCCTAGATAGCAAGAAGGAATTAAAGTCTTTCTTTGGAAAGATCAACTTTGTCCGAAAATTCATCACGGGTTTCACAAAAATCATCAAACCTCTCAATGCCATGCTCAAATAGGATGCCAAAGTCGAATGGATGCTAGAGGCCAAACAATCCTTTGAGGAAATCAAACGGGCCATTGCTGAGGCACCTATGTTAGTCAGTCTGGATTATCTGAAGCCATTCTATATCTACTCATTTGCTTCGGAGTATTCTTGTGCTAGTATGTTGACCCAAAAGGACGACAAAGGAAATGAGCATCCGATCACCTTCATGAGTGCTCCCCTCAAAGATGCTGAATTGCATTACCACAATATAGAAAAGCAGGCGTACACTCTCGTTAGGGGAGTAAAGAAATTTAGACACTACATTCTACGCAACAAGGTGTTTGCAATCGTCCCCGACCCAGTAGTCAAAACGCTACTCATGCAAAACGAGTTGGGCGAACAGAGGGCTAAGTGGGTCACCCTGCTCCAAGAATATGATATGGACATCCAACCAATGAAATTGGTAAGAGGGTAGGCACTCACCCATACAATGGCCAAAATAGCAGCAGAGGCCGGACCTGAACTCATGGTGCAGCAAGATCAGCTTGAAGATGTCTCCCCGGGAGAATGGTACCAAGATGTCATTTATTATCTGCTTAATCATAAGTGTCCGTCGCATCTACAAGGAGTCCAGAAGAGGGCCCTGAGATTGAAAAGTAATGGTTACATGTTACAGGGTTCCATTCTCTATAAGAATAATCACGAGGGTGTTTATCTAAGATGCCTTGGCAAGGAAGAAGCAGAACGCGTTCTGAGGGAGTTTCATAATAAATTTGGTATGGGCCATGGCTCGGGTTCTTCTACAACACATCAGATATTAAGGGCAAGGTACTATTGGCCAACTGTCTTCAAAGATGCCCATTGCTATGTTCGTTCATGTCATACGTGCCAGACCGCTGCCACCAGGGAGAGGAATGCTGCTGTCCCACTGCAACCCGTGCTGGAGGTAAGGCCTTTTGCGCAGTGGGGTCTTGACTTCATCGGTCCAGTAAGCCCTCCATCATTTGTGGGACATAGGTACATTTTGACTGCTACTGATTATTGTACTAGATGGATGGAAGCAATAGTTTGTAAGCATTGTACAACTGAAGTAGTTACCAATTTCTTAGAAAGTTTCATTTTAAATCGCTTTGGTTGTCCATATGCTTTGGTATGTGATAATGGACCTGCCTTCGGTTCATTAAAATTTGCTAGCTAGGCATTTGACTATGGGATTGCTCTCAAATTCTCATCCAATTACTACCCTCAGGGCAATGGCCTTGCCGAATCCACGAATAAGAATTTGATTACTGTGATCAAGAAGCTGTTAGATAAGAATCCCAAGGACTGGCATACCCAGCTCCGTTTTGCCCTCTGGGCTGATTGCACCCGCCACAAGGCTGCCCTTGGTGATTCTCTGTTCCACCTTATCTACGGCCTTGAACCTATCTTCCCCATCCACCTGAAAATTCCTACTCTTCAGTTCATCAATGATTTTTATGAAGGTGGAGATCGTAGGGAAGCTCGATTAGCTGAGCTCTTACATTTAGAGGAAGTTCGAAACCGCGCAATAGAAAATTTTGCCAAACATTAGGGTGTAGTTAAGAGATGGTTCGACTGCCGAGCCAAAATTAAGGCCTTTAAGATTGCAGATTTGGTCCTATATTGGGACAAGGCCCATGAAAAGAAAGGGGGACACAATAAATTCGACAAGCTCTGGCTTGGCCCCTTTCAGATAGCTAATATTTTGGGAGATAATGCCTTCCGCCTAAAGAACTTAACCGGTGAGAACGTCCCATTTTCAGTCAACGGCCAGCACCTGAAGCATTACTTCCAAGCTTGAGCTCCTTCGGGCTCTTTGTTGTAAATACCTGTGCATAGGTTAGAGTAGTTGCTTTCTTGCTTGTTTGTGTTGTTCGCATCGCTTTTTGCTTTCTCCCTCCCGATAGTTTTGTTTCAAAGGATGTTTCCTGCTCCTTTGTGGTGGCCGTGCTTGCCTGACAAGCGGTTCACTTTGCTATCCGTTCTTTGTGTTCTTTGGCTAAACATTCACTCTAGACTATTGGCCTTTGCAAAGCTGTTCGCGAATGATTTCCCTATCTGAACCTTGCTCAGAACTTGACCCTTCGCCGAATCTTCTTACCTGCATCTCGGATCTCACACAAATTACATAATAATAAATTCTGAAGGACCGTACTATGGTTGTCACGACACCCAAGTGAGTGAAAAATCTTAAGTCTACTCCAGTGACCACTGTAATCTCAAACCCATTGTAGGCTTCAATGCTTACTCGGTCAAACTAAATCGTAAAAGAGAAATGAAATATCAAAGCAAAAAAAGAAACTCTAAAAAAGGGAAATAAATGACCGTATGGGTGTTCGGATAACTCTACCAGGGCTATGGACGCCTGGCTGGCAGTAGAGCAATATCCATGAGATTGTAGCGACAACTCTACCGGGGCTATGGATGCCTGACTGGCAGCGGGACAATGTCCAGGTTACTTTTGGTGTTAGGCAACTTATGTAGCTCACTTGGTTAAAGTAATAACCCTGGTTACTATCCCTAGGAAAGGAATGAACTCACTTCACACACACTTTCAAGATGTCACGTAAGCTAACCCAATTAAGGATCTCTTTCTCCCGGATTCATCCTTGGAAGCCGTTCCTAGTCTGCAAAACCAGAGATTCTAGGTCCTGAATGAATATTTATCCATAGAACGCTTCGTAGCGTTTTCCAGTGGAGTCGCCATTTGTTGTGCCCTCAGCACACATGCACCGTTCAGAATGGGGACCCTCTTTTTCTTTCGCCTTGTCGAGTCTTTTAGGGCCGCCTCATTTTACGTGCCCCCCTTTTTTGATGTTTCGCATGGTCGATGTTGCTCCAATGTTTCATCCTAAAAATTGAACATGCCTCCGTTTTGGTCTTTTGCTGCCCTCTGGGGCATCGTGGGTTCCTTTGGCTTCGTTTGGCTTTGGACGGCCATGGGCCCCCCGGGGCCCGGGCCTCCGGGGTTCCCTTATCGGGTTTCCCCTTTGCATTCACCACCCTTTGCAGCATTCCCTGGGCGTCTTTCCGCCCTCCAAAGCCCGCCCTGCCATCTTCCATTCGGAATTCATCGGGGATTTCCCAGACAGCCTATACTCCTTCGGGCCCCAGGCTTCGGAAGTTCGTGTCTAGACTTCCATCTTGGGATCGCCATCTTTGACGGCAGCTCTCTTGCGGCCGCCCGCCTCTCAGACCCCGGGATGGTGCTCATCGTCGCTGTCACCCATGCAATGCGAAGTCTTCGGTGGAAAACTCTTGATGGCGCCCTGCCCTCCGAGCCCCGAGCATCCCATCGCTGTCGTCGCCCAATCAGTGCAAAATCTCGCAGCGGCAGTCGTCTCGCGTCCCTCCGGCCTTCGGGCCCCGGGGTCTCATCCGCCGCCGCTGACCTAATTTGAATTTTACCAACTTTTGGCGCATCCGTACCTACATTAAATGATTGCATTAATCACGCCTGTACTATATAAGGACCAAATTCGCCCGTCATTTTCATATTGTGAATTGAAGCAAATTGGAGCAGCGATCAAATTGGAGCTCACCGCTTTCACCCTGCGTCTCGATCATCTAAGTCTGCTGCATTCCGTCGATTCCCAGTGGTTTCTGCACCTCCCCGCTTGGCGTATCCGAGGTAGGCCATCCTCATTTGCCCTCCCATCATTTTTGATAATTTTTGGGGATTTCGTTAAATTGAACAATAAATTAAATTGCATAAAAATTAAACAACACCCCATCGCGCCCATAACCCATGTCTTCAAAATTTCTAGAACCCATCGGAATTGCCCTCGCAGCCGGCTCGGGACTTGTCCGCGTCATGGGCATTCTTCGCGTAGTGCAAAGGTCCTTGTCGGGCCCAAAACCCTCCATCGCCATTGGAATCCAGAACTGCACAGCTCCTGATGGAAGTTCGCCCTTTCGGGCCCGGACCTCCGAGTTTCCCCTCCTGGACCTTCGCATCAAATTTGCCACCATTTTTAATGGCAAAGCCCTCCGGGCCCGGTCGTCCGGAGTTCCGTCCCCAGAACTCCGTGATGGTTCTGCCGTCATCCACGGCGGAACCCCTCCGGCTGCCCGACCTTCGGGCCCCAAAGATACCTTCGCCGCCGCCATCGCCCGATCACTGCCTATACCTCGCGGCGGCCGTCGTCTCCCATCTCTCCGATCGCCGGGCCCCAGTCCGTCTTTCACCGTCGCCGTTCAAATCATCGCAAAATACATGCGCGACATGCACCTCGCATCATTCTGCCTCCCCGGTCCTGGGATGCCTTTCGCCGCCGTCGCCCGTGAGTTGCCATAACCTCGTGGTGGCCGTTGTTGTACATCCTCCCGTGGGCTAGATCCCGGAGGTCTCCTCGCCTTCACCGATGAGCAATATGTAAATCTTCCGGCGGTGAACCCCTTCTGGCTTCCTGCTCCCCGGACCCTAGGTCCCTTCTCGTTACTACTGTTTAAGCAACCAAAATCCATCACGGAGACCTTCGCGTCACGCCCTCCCGGCTGCGGGGGCCCGGGGGTCCGAATGCCGCTGTGCCCAAGTGTCGTAACCTCATACCAGCCGTCCTTTTGCCTCGTGGGCCCTGGACCTCGGACTTCCTTTTCCAAACTTCCGCCCGCTATTCGTTGTCCCCAACGGTCGCCCCTTAACTGCCTTCCGGCCTGAAACCTCTGAAGCTCCTTAAATCAATCCAAACGAACTCAAATTCAGAATCCAACTTTGACCCATGTCCTAAATCATACCGTTCTCCATCATGGGCCTCTTAAAATACCAAAATTTTGCCAAAGGGGGTCTCCGGGAACTTTCAGTCATGTTTTCCCTCCCTGACAGCATTCCTGTCAGGGAAGTCTGGCCCTCTAGGCCCAGATTGTACAAATGCTCTAAAATGAAATCGATATCATCTGAGGATAAAATTTATGATGTATTTGAATTGTTATTTAGATGATATGCTCATAATATGGACTAACATTAACGCTGTTGATATTTTGTTGTGCTGACTTCGCCCTTTGCTTGCAGGATATATGGAATCGGCTGTAGGAACTTCAGGGGCCTCCGCCAAAAAGGATAGGGGCAAGAAATCTGAAAGAGCCACTCATGGAAAAGAAGATAAGGATCAGATGAAGTTCCAATTTTAGGGTGAACCACTCCGGTCAAAGGTCTCAACTAACTGGAAAGAGATCTCAAATACCAATATCGGCTAGGTGGACATAGATGAGTTCACCCAGAGGGTCAAGGTCGACCCTAAAATAAAGAATGCCAGGTTGATACGCTAAAGTGAAATCGCCAAAGCTGTCGGCTTCCCTCCATCTCTGATAGCACCTGAATTAGTAATGGCTTGCTGAGAAGCCTACCAAACAGACACCAGAACGATCGTGGACAAGGAGGGGAACATCCTTGTCGACATGTCTCCAGAAGGAATCACTAAAATGTTTCACATTCCTACATTCCCACATATGCAGGTCCCCACTTTGGAGCAGTGTCAGGCAACATGGGATGCCAATCCATTGGGCTGCAAGAAGTCAATTAACATTTACTAGCTTAAGGAGAAATGGGGCAGCGTTGCAAAGGTTCCCCAAGAGCTATTCCGCAGCAACTTTCAGGAAGATTATCATGACTTGGTGACTATGCTAAGCAGAGTCATGGGCCTCCCAGCAGCTGCCTACTTCCAAGAGTGGATGGCTTACTACATTGAATAGATCATATGAGACAATGAGGACGTGAAAACTAAGATCTCATTCGACTAGGGGAGTATTATCAGCAACTGCTTCCACGAGCAGTTTGTAAATGTCAAGAAAAGCTCCAAGTTCTACATGACCTCGTACCTAGTATACTCCTTAGCAGGTCAGAGACAATATAGTGTGCTATTTATAGTGCTAGATAAGGATCAAAAACGAGGGCTCAAGCCTTTTGACCGGTACCCCCAACTACAATACCGCAACTTCAAAAGGGAGTACTGCCGGGTCAATGACGCCTTCATTGGCCACGCCATCAGATTGATAGCCGGGGACTTCGAGAGAAGGGTATCTCATAGCGCCAGGGCACTCCTGAAGGAGTATGCCTTCTTATATATCTAGTTTCCCAAGTTAACCTACATCCGTGCTCAGGGATTCACTGAACAGCCGAACAAGTTTCAGACTTAGGAACTTTTCTTCCCCTTTGTTCTTTTTCCACCTTTTTTAGAAACTGAACAATACCAAGGTTCATTGCACATTATAAAGCCAAATCTAACAACTAGATGGAGTTTGAGACTGCTGTTTGAACCTATAGCCAACACATAACTGCTATCATACTAAAACTCCTTTTCAAAGATCTAACTTCATGCTTCGCATCCACACTTTGTATTTCTGTAAGGCCGCCTTGTGATTCCAGCAAATCACATCAAACTACTGAGATATCTAAGCATTGTCATGACCTGACATCCAAGAGACCTTGGGATAGTGTTCTGCAACTCAATTGTGGGAAATTATCTTTCAAGAGAGGTAGTGCGCCTATGCACTGCCTGTGTTGAGAAGTGCATAAAAACACCAAATGGCTGCCTCCTTCCAGGCCTCTAGAGCCTGGCCCCTCCATGGCCGTTTATGGGGTTCCGCCTCTCCATCGCCGTTTTGGAACATCCAACGGCTTCCTCCTTCCCGACCTCCGGAGCTTGGCCCCTCCATGGCCGTTTCTGGGGTTCCGCCTCTCCATCGCCGTTTTGGAACATCCGACGGCGGCCTCCTTCTCGGCCTCCGGAGCCCGGCCCCTCCGTGGCCGTTTCTGGGGTTTCCCCTCTCTGTCGCCGTTTTGGATCATCCGATGGCTGCCTCCTTCCTGGCCTCTGGAGCCCAGCCCCTCCGTGGCTGTTTCTGGGGTTCCGCCTCTCTGTCGCCGTTTTGGATCATTTGACGGCTGCCTCCTTCCCGGCCTCCGGAGCCTGGCCCCTTCGTGGCCATTTTCGGGGTTCTGCCTCTCCGTCGCCGTTTTGGAACATCTGACGGCTGCCTCCTTCTCGGCCTCCAGAGCTCGGCCCCTCTGTGGCCATTTCTAGGGTTCCGCCTCTCTGTCGCCATTTTGGAACATCCGACGGCTACCTCCTTCCCGGCCTCCGGAGCCCAGCCCCTCCGTGGCTGTTTCTGGGGTTTCGCCTCTTTGTCGCCGTTTTGGATCTTCCGACGGCTGCCTCCTTCCCGGCCTCCAGAGCCCAGCCCCTCCGTGGCCGTTTCTTGCGTTTCGCCTCTCCGTCACTATTTTGGATCATCTGACGGCTGCCTCCTTCCTGGCCTCCGGAGCCCGGCCCCTCCGTGGCCGTTTCTGAGGCTCCACCTCTCTGTTGTCATTTTGGAACTTCTGACGGCCACCTCCTTCCTGGCCTTCGGAGCCCGGCCCCTTCGTGGCCATTTCTGGGAGTCCGTCCCTCCTTGGCTATTTTGAACATCCGGGAGCCTGCCTCCTTCCCAGCTATTTTGAACATCTGAGAGCTCGCCTTCTTCCCGGTTGTTTTGAACATCCAGGAGCTTGCCTTCTTCCTGGTTGTTTTGAACATCTGGGAGCCTGCCTCCTTCTCGGCTATTTTTAACATCCGGGAGCCCGCCTTCTTCCCAGCTGTTTTGGCTTTCGTCCGTTGTCTACCTTCTAGCTTTCTTCCATCATCTTTTCGCCCTCTGGCGCTCGCACCCTTGAAGCACGCATTAATATTTATGGTCCAAATGAGCTCCAAATATGAATATCAAGATCTTTTGATGATGCATGGATAAATCTAACAGGGAATTTGTAGGTTTGACTTACATTTTCCTTAACTCATGTATAAATGCACTTACGACACTTCGTGTTTGCAGGAGTCAAGAATCCTTCCGTAGGTCTATCGAAGAAGCCCATTGAGGGAGTTATCCTACCTTTTTCGAGATGATGATGATATCTAAGGAGCTTTCTGTCCAAATCAAGGGCCACCAATCCATTGATGCCAATTGTCGACAGGATCAAAGAAAGAGCACTGCAAGCACATCAAGCAAAAGACAATTTTCAAGCAGTTTTAGCTATAGTGAAAAGGGAAATCAGCTAAATGACGAAATTGCTAGTGACTGGCACAAGATGACAAAATAGGGAAAAGACAAGAAATATATTTTAAATTGAAATCTATTGTGGGGTAGGTGAAACCCTAATGTAATTGAATCTGAGCCACTCAATGCAAATTGATCCTAGCCATTCATTTGGGCTTTGGAAAACTATAAATAGGGGCTTGCCCCTCATTTGTAAGAGTTGGAGAGTTGTAAAAAAATATTTGCAGCAATAGAAGAGAACATTGCATGATTTTATGGATGTTTTCTTTGATTTTCCTTATCTTGCATGCATAGTTTTTCCTTCCATGTTAGTTTCTTGAATGGGAGTGGTGATGGTGTTTGCTGTTTTAGTATTTGATGGATTTCCAGCTCATGCTTTTTGTGGTTCATTGATGATGAGTCACTTTGCAAAGCTAGTCTGAGCTCACTACTTCATTGCTGCAACTTAGTTCAATTACATGTGCATGATGTGTATGTGCAATTTGAAAATCTGCAGTCTTTAGAAGATTGCACTAGTTTTGTGCAAGTGTAGGTTTCTCTTGGCCAAGCAAAACCTAGTTTAGGAAGTCTGTCTACTTTAGCAGCCACCATTGTTACTGTTCATTTGTAGCTTAGGATTAGAATAGCTTTCTTAACCCTTCTCCTTTTGCTATTTCTTTTAATCCTTGGTTAGAGTAGGATCCAAAGCATCACCATGAAGCTAAATCAGATGAACTTGATGAGTTTCAGCTTGTTGTTTTGAGTGGACAGCCACTGTTCATTCACTTTTAGCACTTTGAAACTACATTTACAAACCCAACTTCCATGCTTTGTAACTCATCCATAAGTCTGCCTTGTGATTCCAGCAAATCACATCAAACTACTGAGGTATCTAAGCACTGTCATGACTTGACATCCGAGAGACCTTGGGATAGTGTTCTACAATCCGATTGTGGGAGATTGTCTTTCAAGAGAGGTAGTGTACCTACGCACTGCCTGTGTTGAAAAGTGCATAAAAACACCATCAACACTTCCTTCAAGGTGGAAGGAAATAACTTCAATTTATGAGCATCTGTGTTGTAGTCATAACTGCGACAGAGGACATCAAATTCAAACAGAAAAGTTTCTTGATCCTCCGTAACCAAGCCATAAAACTTTGGAAGCAAGGAAGAGGGAATGTTTTTGAGATTGTCAGTATCTTGTTAGGGAATAATGGGAAACTCAAATGCAGGACGTGGATTATTAGGTGGATTATTTGCCATGTCTAGTTACTAGAATAATAGAACGAATGGATTTTCCTCAGGTTCGTTATCAACTAGGTCAAATGGTAGTTCAATAAATAAATTTTCAGGGAGAAACCTTCCCAGTGCGTCTCTTCTTCTTCTATGCATGCAATATGGTGAGTAGTGGCTTGAAATATTTTGAAATTTTTTGACTAACAGACTAAACTAATGTTGAAAATGACTTCTAATAGACTCCTAGCTAGACGCCATCCCCGACAACGGCGCCAAAAATGGCTCGCACCCACAAAAGGATATGAAAATCATAGTAAAACCTTTACTGGGAATTGGACATTCCAACAGGTGACTTATATCTTTCTATAGATGTCCATTTTACTTTTCAAATTAGGGGACGTAGACTTTAAATGGCGCAGCAAAATATATGCACTAGGAACTAGTTTCGGTCAAATCTTAGAAAAAATAATACTGGAAAGAAATTCTATCTAAGCCACAGAATGGTAATGCAAAATTCTTTAACTCAACTATGATAGGAATCATAACAACTACGACTGAAACACAAACTTTGAACTGGCCTTATGCTGCAGGAACAATCATAGGGATGGACTCTCTATGCTGTAGGAGCACTATAAGACTGAGTTTGTATGAAAACTTCAAAGATGAAAGCTAATCTGAAGATCAACATGAAATAATGACTAACTAACTAGCTACAGATACTTAACTACAGATACTTAACTACAGATACTTACTACAGATACTTACTAAGTGGGCCCCCTTAGCAAGCATCTACTAATTACACAGATGCTAAAGTCAGAACTTCATCACACTTTTATTCATGAAAACATAATGGTATACATTGTTTTGTTGATGTGAAAACTAACAACAAACTCTGTCTTTGATCATACAGATTATGTTTCTCATTATCATACTGACTCTTACATGATATCTATTATTACTATGCTTCTAACTTACTAGCTATCATCTCTTACTCATTCTATCTATCTTCTCCTCTCCGTGTGTCCCTCGCGCAGGAGGAGAACTTTATTTAGAAAATAGGAGAGCGACTAACTAACTAACTCAATCAAAGAAAGTCGTGGAAGTAAAGTATATCCCCGAATCAAGGAACATAATTCATAATGAATTTATGCGTTCAACCCAATTTGGAGAAAATATAGTGCTCCACTCTTTCCAGATTGACTGTCATTAAAATTCTTTCCCATAGTTTCGGTCAAAGAGTCTTCGCCGGAGCTTCCTCGAAGTCGTGTAGGAAATGGACTTTACTGCAAGGCCGAGATCAGCTGTGCTTGACTCGATCATTCTTCAACAACCTGCGAAACAAAAGGTAATGGGTGTGAAAGAAAAGGCGTATGGCACATACACGATATCTATTCATTAATCACACATTTTAAATCTACTTCATCATTCAAAAACTGTATATGATATACCAGCCATTTTAGGGAGTCAATGAGGAATAAATGCAATCAAGTCAACACAATGAGCTACAGGAATATGAAAGTATTATGCTACAGGATATCCCCATAAAAGGTTTCAACAAAGTTTAAACAGCCATGAAATAACAAAAGTAAAGACATTAAAATTTTATCATAACATCCAAATTATGAGCATATTTTAAGCTCATCATCTCCTCCTGCAAGCAATCCATCCATTGGTTCTTCCAACAAATACACATCCCCACCACATTCACCTCCATCACAAACCACAAGCAATGATCCTATCATTAACCACCTTTAAAAAAGCCTTTCATCCATTCAATGCCATGTTTCAACCATAAAGCAAAATCAAAATGGTCCACCTTCATACTATGTTAAAAGTAACCCACTATCCTTGGAGATATTGAGAGCTCTAGTACCACAAGGTATAAAGATCCTTAGATTTTAGAAATATGGAGGGACAGAAGATCTTGCTAATCATGTTAATGCCTTTACTACTTTGTGTAGTTACTTTATCCTTGAGGAAAAACTTTTGGCTAAGATTTTATAACTCAATTAATTCATTTAATGAGATTTTTGAGGCCTTTATTAAACATTTCCAAGTTCATAAGGTTCCTAAAATGACATTAGCTGATTTGATGAGATGTAAGAAAAATGAGGGTGAAAATGTCACTTACTTTATTTCACACTAGCAATCGCTCTATTCCCAAATCAGTGTGAAGATTCTTGATTCTCATCTTCAAAACATGTTCATATAAAATTTGCAAAGTAAAATAATTGACAAGATCACCATGATGAAATTCCATTCCTTCATGCATTTATCCACTTCCCTTTAAGATTATCGGAATTTCATAGGTAGTGGTTAAGAAAAAATGACCTCTTTAAAAATTTGTATCCTCAAACCAAAACACCTACCAGCCTTTCAGAAGATAAAACAAAAGTTTCCTTCAAATAAATTCCACCTCTCAACCTACCCAACTAGTTGATACCCAAGTAGTTGTTATAAAGAAGAGTAATCCTTGTATCTTTGGAGATCTACAAAAATAATTTACACCCTTACCCGACACACTTCACAACATTATGACTCAGCTATTAAAAAAAACATGTTTACCTTGTACCTCCCATTCAACCCCTTGACCCTAACAAGTCGTTACTTCTTAGCTTCAGACATAATGTATATTGTGCTTATCACCAACAAAAAGGACATGATACAGAACATTGCAAGCATCTTAAACATCTTGTGCAAGACCTCATTGATTCTAATCATATCCAAATTGAAGGTGTGAATGAAAAAGGTAATAATTTTGTATCTCCTCCCAACCAAAACTTGCAAATATTTACCAATCCCATTCCCAACCATAATATTTCATTTGTTAAGGCTAGTGAAACTAAGCCCAATGTGATGAATGTTGACATGGATGACGAGAACTTGAGGAATAACAAACAAATTCCTATGGATGATGATGAACAAAGTCCTATGGATACTAATGACCAAAGTCTTATTAATACAATGATAGGAGTGATTGGCATTGAGCCTCATAAACAACAAACCATAATTCCCATTGACATTACTTTCTCTTCAAAAGAGACAATCAAGCATGCACCTAATGGTCCCCTTTACATAGCTGATAGAATCAATAATAGGCCTACTCCTGGGATTTTAATTGATCTTGTCTATGGAGAGAATGTGATCACAGAAGAACTCTTATATGTGCATGAAATTACTTGAGATAGATATGATAAACTGAAAGCATGGATTAAAATGCATGATGGTTTTACTTGTGCTATGATGGGCTCGATCACACTCCCTTTAAAAGCATGACTGAAGAAATTAAAGGTATCATTCTCTATCATATCTAATTTGGACCAATTTCAGGTAAAGTTGGTCTACAAAGGGCTTCTCTCGATGAATGTGGTCCCATCCATTGTCCATAAGTGCTCAAAGTTTCTAGTTGACATTAAAATATTCACTGTGAACCATAGTGTCTTTAGATCTCCTTCCTCTAGTGGAAATTTTTCCTTACACTATTTTTGGGCTAAGCCCATGGAACCTATAAGATGCCATGAAGACCTCCTTTACCTATCCTACCAAAATTTCAAAGAAAAATGCATAACCATATTATCCCTTTAGAATTTTCCTCCACCCATGATTGAACCTTAGCCTCTTGAAGAAAAAAATAGTGAGGCTAAATCCCTCCCAACAAAACAAGACTCATGCATCAAAAATCCCCTACTTATTTCCTACAAAAGGACAAGATAAAACCAAACAAGTGCTAATCTACCTCCTAAGCAAATTTATGTAGCCAAAGAGAAAGTGGTTGAAAAACCTTCCATGGTTTCTTCTGTTCCTTCTTGACAAGAAGAACATGAACCTATGGTTGACAAACCCACTCCTACACAATCACAACTTGAAAACCATAATAAATAAAATAAAAATTCTAGAGAGTGTAGGTGTAGAAGTCATGTTGTTGCTCGAAAGATGAATGAAGAGAACAACATTGAAAATAAAAATCTGAACATAACAGAAGCAATAAAAAATGAGCCTTCTCCCTTACCAAAGGCAATAGATCCTACATCTCCAACACAACAAGGACTAGCACCCTCAATGGATATTATCATTCATCCTCTTGTTGTGCTGAACTTGGATGAAAATGAAGAAACAATTAAAATTGATGGGAAAGTGCATAATGAGTTGAATTTGTTTTTTCCCTCTTCCATGATCTTAAACAATAACAAATGTGATGATATTCCTAAATTGAGTGATGCACCATGTTTTGAACCAGATGATTCTCCTAGTACAACAATTGATGTTGTCCCTCTCGCTAGTGATCTACATTCTGCATATACAATACAAGATTGGGATGTGGATAACCTATTGGATGGTTGACTCACATCTTCTTTACTAATCTTTTTATTTTACTGTGTTTCTTTCTTTTTGTTTTATTGCATGTATGTAATGTGATTCCCTGTATTGTTTGATGTTTCTCCCTCTATGTGCATTCCTCTATTTGTACCTTCATTCTTTTATATGTCATAAGCTTTTCACCTATTTATTGATCTTTACCTCTTATATATCCTTTCATTTCCAGTCTCATGTTTTCCTTTTGGGGATGACACAAGGTGTTGAGACACCCTATGTCTCTTCCATGTTGACCCAAAATATTTTTCATTATATTTTCTTTTCATTTTCATTATTTTCTTATGTTTTCATTTTGGGGATGATGCAAGGCGTTGAGATATGCCATGTCTCTTCCATGTTGACCCAAAATATTTTTCATTATCTTTTCTTTTCCTTTCCATTTTTATCTTTTGTTTTCCTTTTGGGGATGATGCAAGGTTTTGAGACACCCTATGTCTCTTCTATGTTGACCCAAAATATTTTTCATTATCTTTTCTTTTCATTTTCTTTTTTTTTGTCTTGTGTTTTCTTTTCGAGATGACGGAAGATGTTGAGACACCCTATGTATCTTCAATGTTGACCCAAAAGGGTGTTTCTTCTTTTTTTTTTGCTCTCTTTGTGTCATTCTTCCAGTTCTATGTGCATTTGGGGAATGCTGATAGTTTTGAGCCCTCTAATAACATTTTAGTGAAGACAAATACTGACCTCGAATCCATAGATCCCTTATGTGTTTCTGGGGGAAACCTCTCTTTTCCTTTTTCTTTTTCATGTTTTTTCTACTTTAAAGTAATTTCTCATAGCATGGTGTTAGCAATTTCTTTAAAGTGGGGCCATACATTGACATTATTTTTGGCATGATTTCACTTGTATTTGTTTTCATGTTCATTGCACAATTTTCTTTCTTTTTGCAATGCATCCTTTTCTTGGTGGTGTCATCAGGTTTGATTTCCTCTAAGAGCATGATATTTCCTTGTCCCCTAAGATTAAGACCTCCCATGAAATAAGAAAAATCCCTTTGAACATCTCTCTTTCTTGTTGTATTTTCCTTTTTTTCCTTACTAAAGTCATAGGTATGGCTTTGATATGGTTCCTCTGGGGCTCACTTAGTGAACAACTAACTTAACTAGCCCCTGTGAGCGTACATTTTATTTTTGTCCTTGTCATAGTCATGGGGATATAACTTTGATATGGACCTCTTGGGGTTCATCTTGTGAACAACTAGCTTCACTAGCCCTTGTGAGTGTGCATTTTCTTTTTTTCCTTATCATAGTAATGGGGGTATGAATTTGATATGGACCTCTTTGGGCTCACCTAGTGGAAACCTAGCTTAACTAGCCCTTGTGAGCATCCATTTTTTTTGCATAGTGGACAGTGCATTCTACTTGTAAACATTTTTTTGGAAAAATAGCCTAGACCTTGTCCACTACGCGTTGGACGACCAGTTGAAACTTGATCCATTGCATTTTTCCCTTTTTCCTGTCTTTGATGGTGTATGTTTGTGATCTGATTATGGCTTCATATATCATCCACAAGTGTGTTCCTTTGTGCCTATGTTGGTTTTCCATAGGATTTTGATCCTAGGGGCTTGGCAACCCTCTTGATTATTGTCATCCTATCTTAGTAGCATTTGTATGTATTTGAACCCCTCTTGATTGTGTGGTTGGCTACTTTAGTGTGAGTTTGAATCAAGTTCATCCTCTCACTAAAGTGGGGGATAAATGTAGTGTAGGAAAATGCATACCCTTACATTTTCACACTTTTTTGGGCCTGCCTTGCTTTATTTATCCCTATTTATGTCTTAATTGGTCCTGTTTTGCATCCACAAGCCCTATGAATTATATATTTTTTTGGATAATCCCAACATTATCCAATGGATAAATGATAATTTAAATCTTTTGTCTTAGTATCCCTAATTTTTGGTTCAGGACTAAAATGCCACCTAGGGCGTCTTTGTTCCCCAAAGGTCTTGGGACCCTGATTTTGAGAGCACCTAAATAGGTCCCTTTTTGGAGTTTGTACCCCAAGTTTCATGTCTCAAGACTAAGATGCCACCTAGGGGACCTTAGTCCCCCTTGAGGTATTTTAAAAATTTAATTTCAAATTCTGGCAGAATTTAGCCTCCTTTAATTAATGAATTCATATGTTCTCTTGGTGTGGTGTAATTTTGGAATATTAAGAATATATAAGTATAAATACAAGGTTTTTTCTCTCATTTTCTCCTAACAAGAAATCTAAGCATCCAATAATTTAAGTATTCTAGAGAATTTAAGAGAATTTCATTGAGCATTTGGAGCCATCATCAAGATTCAAGCATCATATCAAATATCCTCTTACATCATGTGTGTTTTTGTGCTAACATTTGTGATGTAGGGTTTTGATTCAAGAAAGCAATTCAAGTCTATATCTATCAATAATTCAATTATTTCAAGATCCATATCCAAGCTAGCCATTTCACACAAGTTTGCAGACTTTATAGCAAGTGTTTGGTGAGTTGTAGCATTGTAGGTTTTTCATTCATAATTCCTTCATTCTATTTCATTTCATTTCGAGGTTTGATTAACAACAAGGGGTTTGACCAAGGAAAACCCTCATTCACTAACAATCAATAAGTCTTTCCTCTCTTGCATGTTTGTGATTGTAGATTTAGGTTGAAGACTTGGAGATCATTTGAAGTGAAAAGTTGCAAAGTTGCATTGCAAAGTTGTGATCTTCACAAAAGCTCACCTAAAGGCTAAATCCAAAAGTTTGAGAACTTAAGATTAGAGAAGAAGGAAGTGCAAACATCAAGGCTCAAAACCACATTCAAATATTCTAGAAATTCCAGATAGGACTAAGTCACCACCTAGGGCATCTTAGTCCTCCAAAAGATACTTTTTAGAATTTCTTCCAAATCCAGTTTTGACATTCGAAGATTCCATATTTTCCCTAAGAAATAGTAGCAGGACTAAGACAACATCAAGGACATATTTGTCCTCCATAACTCATTTTTATAGCTTCTTTGCATTTTTATAATCCTCATTGTATTTCAAGACTTCCTAGGAACACATATCCTAACTCCCTGTTGCATAATTTTATTATTTACATCCCTCATTTAGCTTGCATTATTAGGTTTTATAGGCTGAATGATTATTTGTCTTTTCCAAGCATTTGTTTGGTGGTGAACCCCTAAAATATTAAAGAACCCCCTCCTAGGTCTTCCTTGTTGAGAATTGACTCACCTTGTGAGGTTGATAGTCAATCCAATTAGGACTCCTGGGACATTATTGAATGATAGTTGGAGAAAAGTGGTATTTCATATATCCATCTTTCAACCTAATCATTTATGACACTTGTTGAAGATCTATCCCGATACCCATAATTCAAATTGTATAACATTTAATTCAGAAAATTGAGGTCCTAGAAAATGGTGCTAGGAACCATTCACCCTAGGTGGTGAATGGGTCTTCCCTTAATAGGACCCCCCTTTCTTTACTAATTCTACATGGGTTTTTGACCCTCTTTCCATCCCTTAGGGTTAGTTCCTAGAAAAATGAGCTAGGACCAATTTTCTTTGGGTGGGAAATGGGTCCTCCCTTAATGAGGACCCCCTTTTTGAATTTCATTATGGCAAGAATTTAATGTTTATTTCTAGATATGGTTTCATCCTTAATTGTTTGAATTTCGAGGTTAATCTCCTAATTTAGTATAAATAAGGGGTTAATTTACATTTTTCCTCCTAGAAATTCATTCTAAGTCTCCAAGCATTCAAGTTTACAAGCATTAGAGAATTACAAGAGAATTTTCAAAGCCATTTCAAGGCATATTTTCATGGTTTATTGCAACAATTCAAGATTATATCATCATGTCAACGGTTTGATGCATTCATACATGTTGTTGAGCTAAGAAAGTGAGTGTTGCCTTGAAGATCTACTTGAAAGAATTGTTTCACATAATATTCAAGGATCAAGATCTACATTTTTCATGGCCACTACATGTTAGATTTTATATTTGTATTACAAGACAACATCCAAGGTATCATCAATTACATATTTCATGTTTCATTCTTCAATTCCTTTATTTCATAATTTGGTTTAATTACCTATAAGGGGTTTGACTAAGGAAAACCCCCATTCACTAAAAATCAACAATTTTTTCTTCCTTTGAATGTGTGTTTGCAGATTTACAAGTTGAAGATCAAGTGGAGGAAAGATTTGGAGAAAAATTATCAAAGTTGTCAAGTGGAAAAGTTGACCTTTAAAGTGCAAGAATGAATAATTGAAGCTACAAAATCAAGTATAGGTTTTAGTGAGCTAACAACCAGGAATCTGAGAGTGTAGACATCAAGGAAAATAACCTAGATCTCAATTTCAGAAACCCTAATAGGGACCCATTCGTCACTAAAGTTGAATGAGTCCTTTGAGCCCTGAAACCAAGCTTCTTGTAGCAAGGTATACACCTCTTTGAGCTCTAAATACTTCCCTCATAGTTGATATAAAAATTAGGTATCATTTCTAATTGTTATTTCCATCTTTTGGCTCTCATAATTGCATGTGTTTTGTGTGGGAAAACTAAGTGTTTCATAATTTTGTTGATTCATTTTGGTGAACCCTATTTTCCACACAATCAATCTTAGAGGGGTACAACTGGCACAAATAGTTGCTTTCATATTAGATTATTTTGAGAAATTATCTAGGTTAACACAAAAGGTAGGGGAATTTGGAGGGTTGGTAGGGTTGGTAGGAAAGGGAGACTTGAAGGCCTTAAAATAGTCTTCAAAAGTAGGAGAACCAATGGGGGAACCCTCAAGGGAGGGGTACTAGGAATTGTCAGAATTATACAAAATAGAGAATTAAGTGGGGTTAGAAAATGAAATATTTTCTTTGAAGTTTGGGTTGGAACCTTAGAAATAGGAGTTTTTCCTTTAGAGGCTCGAGGGTTAGATATAGTGAATCTTTAAGAGATTGTGGAAAGCAACAACTTAGGGATCAAAGTAGATGAAAGATCATCCAAAGGCTTAATAAAATTTTGAACAAGTAGGCTACTTTTCAAATTAATAGAAGCCAAAGAAGAGGAAAGGGCCACCTTGAAATGATACAACCCAAAAATTAAACCGTAGTCAAGGTGTAAAAGTTTCTCCTTCTCCTAAACAACCCTAATAGATTTCCCAACAGAGGACATAATCCAAAATGCAAAATTCAATTTCAATTTATAGAAAAAGTGATTAAGCATAGGAAAAAGGTGAGCATGAAAGTGTCATAACTTGCCTTCTAGTGTGGCATATCTCATCCAAATTTCCACCAAACGTTTCCTGACATTGATGGGATCATCCCAATTGAAACCATTTTGTAGATGATTATCTTCTCCCCTTTTTTGAGAAATTTGTCCATTTCTTTTCTATAGCGAACTTTAGAATGTGTAGGGAGATGAGTTCCTTCTATAGGAAGCCCAATGACCTCTGTGATAAGCTCCATATTGAGAGAGAAATAATATTCCTCTACAACTCCATTTTCATCCTTCCATGAGTTAGAAAATTATATGGAGATGTTAAGATCATGACACATCATACCCTCAATATAATTAACCAACTTACCCCTCTAGGTATGTCCATAAATTATTATCCTTCTTTCAAAGCTTATCGGGAGTTGGATCAAGTGAAGAGCTAGAACACCTAATTTTATATACAATTTTGTTTCAATTTTCAAATTCAAATGAATAATATGTAATGTTACGTAAATGATATGCAAGATGACTGGTTTTTTTGTATTTTTCAGATTTAAAGAATACAAAGATGCAGTCCTAAAACACTTAAATGAAATGCAA
>VDFB02036453.1:44273-90484 GCA_007258455.2 Sequoia sempervirens
TGTAGGTTGTTCATTCATCATTCCTTCATTCTATTTCATTTCATTTCAAGGTTTGATTAACAACAAGGGGTTTGACCAAGTCAAACCCTCATTCACTAACAATCAATAATTTTTTCCTCTCTTGCATGTTTCAAATTGTAGATTTAGGTTGAAGACTTGGAGATCATTTGAAGTCAAAAGTTACAAAGCTGCATTGCAAAGTTGTGATCTTCACAAAAGCTCACCTACAGGCTAAATATGAAAGTTTCAAAACTTGAGATCAGAGAAGAAGGAAGTGCAAACATCAAGCCTCAAAACCACATTCGAAGATTCTAGAAATTCCATACAGGACTAGGTCACCACCTAGGACATCTTAGTCCTCCAAAATATACTTTTTAGAATTTCTTCTAGATCCAGTTCTGACATCCAAAGATTCCATATTTTCCCCAAGAAATGTGAGTGATCAAGATAAATATCATTACAAGGATATTTGTCCCATAACTCATTTTTATAGCTTCTTTTGTACTTTTATAATCCTCATTGTATTTTAAGATCACCTTAGGAACACATATCCCAACTCCCCTGCTGTATAATTTTATTATTTACATCCTCATTTAGCTTGGTATTATTAGGTTTTTATAGTAATGTAATGATCATTTTTGTCTTTTCCAAGCATTTGTTTGGTGGTGAACCCCTAAAATCTTAAACAACCCCCTCCTAGGTCCTCGTGGTTGAGAATTTGATCACCTTGTGAGGTTGATAGTCAATCCAATTAGGACTGCTAGGACATTATTGAATGATAGTTGGAGAAAGGTGGTATTTCATATATCCATCTTCAACCTAATCATTTATGTGACACTTTGTTGAAGATCTATCCCTGAGCACGTAATTCAAAATTGTATAACATTTAATCTAGAAAATTGAGGTCCTAGAAAATGGTGCTAGGAACCATTCACCCTAGGTGGTGAATGGGTCTTCCCTTAATAGGACCCCCCTTTCTTTACTGATTCTACATGGGTTTTTGACCCTCTTTCCATCCCTTAGGGTTAGTTCCTAGAAAAATGAGCTAGGACCAATTTTCTTTGGGTGGGAATTGGGTCCTCCCTTAATGAGGACCCCCTTTTTGAATTTCATTATGGCAAGAATTTAATGTTTATTTCCAAATATGGTTTCAGCCTTAATTGTTTGAATTCCGAGGTTAATCTCCTAATTTAGTATAAATAAGGGGTTAATTTACATTTTTTCTCCTAGCAATTCATTCTAAGTCTCCAAGCATTCAAGTTTACAAGCATTAGAGAATTACAAGAGAATTTTCAAAGCTATTTCAAGGCATATTTTCATGGTTTATTGCAACAATTCAAGATTATATCATCATGTCAACAGTTTGATGCATTCATACATGTTGTTGAGCTAAGAAAGTGAGTGTTGCCTTGAAGATCTACTTGAAAGAATTGTTTCACATAATATTCAAGGATCAAGATCTACATTTTTCATGGACACTACATGTTAGATTGTATATTTGTATTACAGGACAACATCCAAGGTATCATCAATTACATATTTCATGTTTCATTCTTCAATTCCTTTATTTCATAATTTGGTTTAATTACCTATAAGGGGTTTGACTAAGGAAAACCCCCATTCACTAAAAATCAACAATTTTTTCTTCCTTTGAATGTGTGTTCACAGATTTTCAAGTGGAAGATCAAGTGGAGGAAAGATTTGGAGAAAAATTATCAAAGTTGTCAAGTGGAAAAGTTGACCTTTAAAGTGCAAGAATGAAGAATTGAAGCTACAAAATCAAGTATAAGTTTTAGTGAGCTAACAACCAGGAATCTGAGAGTGTAGACATCAAGGAAAATAACCTAGATCTCAATTTCAGAAACCCTAACAGGGACCCATTCGTCACTAAAGCTGAATGAGTCCTTTGTGCCCTAAAAACAAGCTTCTTGTAGCAAGGTATATACCTCTTTGAGCTCTAAATACTTCCCTCATAGTTGATATAAAAATTAGGTATCATTTCTAATTGTTATTTGCATCTTTTGGCTCTCATAATTGCATGTGTTTTGTGTGGGAAAGCTAAGTGTTTCATAGTTTTGTTGATTCATATTGGTGA
Source organism: Sequoia sempervirens (assembly GCA_007258455.2). Taxonomy (NCBI): domain Eukaryota; kingdom Viridiplantae; phylum Streptophyta; class Pinopsida; order Cupressales; family Cupressaceae; genus Sequoia; species Sequoia sempervirens. Next base: position 46,369 of record VDFB02036453.1, read on the forward strand.
ACCCTATTTTCCACACAATCAATCTTAGAGGGGTACAACTCGCACAAATAGTTGCTTTCATATTAGATTCTTTTGAGAAATTATCTAGGTTAACACAAAAGGTAGGGGAATTTGGAGGGTTGGTAGGGTTGGTAGGAAAGGGAGACTTGAAGGCCTTAAAATAGTCTTCAAAAGTAGGAGAACCAATGAGGGAACCCTCAAGGGAGGGGTACTAGAAATTGTCAGAATTATACAAAATAGAGAATTAAGTGGGGTTAGAAAATGAAATATTTTCTTGGAAGTTTGGGTTGGAACCTTAGAAATAGGAGTTTTTCCTTTAGAGGCTCGAGGGTTAGATATAGTGAATCTTTAAGAGATTGTGGAAAGCAACAACTTAGGGATCAAAGTAGATGAAAGATCGTCCAAAGGCATAATAAAATTTTGAACAAGTAGGCTACTTTTCAAATTAATAGAATCCAAAGAAGAGGAAAGGGCCACGTTGAAATGATACAACCCAAAAATTAAACCATAGTCAAGGTGTAAAAGTTTCCCCTTCTCCTAAACAACCCTAATAGATTTCCCAAGAGAGGACATAATCCAAAATGCAAAAATTCAATTTCAATTTATAGAAAAAGTGATTAAGCATAGGAAAAAGGTGAGCATGAAAGTGTCATAACTTGCCTTCTAGTGTGGCATATCTCATCCAAATTTCCACCAAACGTTTCCTGACATTGATGGGATCATCCCAGTTGAAACCATTTTGTAGATGATTATCTTATCCCCTTTTTTGAGAAATTTGTCCATTTCTTTTCTATAGCAAACTTTAGAATGTGTAGGGAGATGAGTTCCCTCTAGAGGAAGCCCAATGACCTCTGTGATAAGCTCCATATTGAGAGAGAAATAATATTCCTCTACAACTCCATTGTCATCCTTCCATGAGTTAGAAAATTATATGGAGATGTTAGGATCATGACACATCATACCCTCAATATAATTAACCAACTTATCCCTCTAGGTATGTCCATAAATTATTATCCTTCTTCCAAAGCTTCTCGGGAGTTGGATCAAGTGAAGAGCTAGAACACCTAATTTAATTTACAATTTTGTTTCAATTTTGAAATGCAAATGAATAATATGTAATTTTATGTAAATGATATGCAAGATGACTGGTTTTTTTGTATTTTTCAGATTTAAAGAATACAAAGATGCAGTTCTAAAACACTTAAATGAAATGAAAATTTTAATGCAAACTAGGCACCCTAAATGAGACTCAATTCAATGCAAAGAGATACAAATGAAAGCAAGATCTAAATCTAGGATGAAAGAGGACTCCAAAATCAAAAAAAAAGAAAGGATCAAAATCAGGTTCACCAAAATGAAATAATGAAAAATATGTGAGGTGGAAATGTTATGAAAGGGGGTTCACCACAAAGGACCTATTTCTATAATTTTATTCAAGGAAATGAGATCCAAACAATAAAATCACTAACAACCAAAAAGGTGAGTCAAATCAAGGTATGAATCAACAAATTCCCTATTTATGAAGGGATAGGGGTATAAGCTAAATAACTCTTTGGAGATAAAGATAAAAACCATTAAAAAAAAACACAAAAATGCAAGCTATAAAATGCAAATGAAGAACGATAATCAAATTTGATAAAAATTGTAATCGAAAGGAAGATTTGGAAAGGGGAAATGAATGTGTACCTTTCACCAAAAGTCACCTTTTGAAGTAAAATGCTTCTTGGATAGTGTCCTGGCTAGGGTTGCGAAATGTGGTAAAATGGTTACTTTATGGTTTAGGACATAGAAAAACACTTTTATACTATAATCATTCAAGGAAAACCCTAGATATCTCAATCTATGGTATGAAAAGGAGAAAGCAATCTTGCAATAGGGTTGTCCTAGTGCACGATTATAAAATAAACAGGGGTTCATGACTGAGCTAGGTCTTGAAAAGATCAATGAAATACAAGTCCTAATGCCAAAACCTAATGTAATGCAAGACTTCACTAAATGACCTAGAAAAACATGTAAATCAAAACAAAAGGTGGGAAATTAGAAGTTCACACTTGGGAATCTGTAGAGGCCTAGAATGAAAATTTTGACACTAAAAATACTAGAATTAATGCCTACAAGGACTCATATGCTAGTTTGTGTGATTTAGTCCTAGATAAGGGTTTTTGGGTAGGAATATAAATTTGGCAGAGATATGACTAAAACTCATGAAATCTACAAATTTCCCTATATTGGGACTCATACACCAGAAGTGGCATATCGGTCTAGTTAGGGTTTTCTAGAAATTCAAAGTTTGATTCTACTCTTCAATGATTGCTCTATCCTTTCCACCTAATTTTTCAATCTAGATTTTTGATTTGCAACCTGTAGATGTCTTTCAATGATCTCCAATGCTAGGTGACAAATTTAACAACTTTGAACACTTGAAAATTTCCTCCAAGCTTTCTCTTCAATGTTTCTTCAACCTAGATCTACAAATCACACAATAAAGAGAGGCAAAAATTTTATTTTGATAGTAGAAATGGGTTTTCCTTGGTCAAACCCTATTTTGGAAATCAAACTTTGAAATGAAATGAAATAGGAAAGGAGAATGATGAATGAAAAAAATGTAATGTTGCAACTGACCAAACCCTAGCAATAAAGTGTTTCAAATATGTATGAAATGGCTCTAATGGGTGTAGATCTTTACTCTTGCTTGAATGTGATAGATCTTGAATTGAATGCTTGCTTGAATCATGAAACCCTACATATAACAAATGTTAGCTAAAAAAAAGCATGATGCATGATGACTTTGAAATGATGCTTGATGCTTGAATAATGCTCTATAACACTTGATAATCAGCTCTTTAAGCCTCTTGAATGATCCTGTAAACATTTGTAAATTCTTGAATGCTTCCTTGATTATAAAATTTCTATAATGCATTATTACTTGAAAGCTTATGATGATCTCATGAATGCTTAGGTTAAAATGAGTGAATTAACCTTGTATTTATACTTGTTTATGACAAATTTCCAAAAATTACAACACTACAAGCCGACATAATATCTAGGAGAATAATATCCTGCCGAGAATTTGAATTAAATTTAATTTTGGGCCACATGGGACACATACACCAAAAGTGGCGTATGAGTCCCATTAGGCATAACTATGTGACACACTTTTCAAAAATGCTTAGGATGATGAAAAATCCATATCAGGGCCCTAAAACCTAGGTGGCACTCATATTACCAAGGTGGCGTATGAGTCCTAGATTATTAGATCTAGGCCACACAACCTAAAAACACTTGAATTTTAATTGGATGTTGGTTTATGTTGGATTATCCTTGAGAAGATGCATTAAATGAGGATTTTAGATGCAAAATAAGACCAATTATAGCATAAAGAATTCAAACTATTTAATACATCTCTAGAAAAGTGTGAAAGTTTGTAACAACACTTTACAACACTCTAAATAGGGCACCAATAAGATCATTTAGTTCACAAGGGCCCAAGACCTAATGTGAATATGTTAGACATATTACAACACTAAATCAAGGCCATGCTAGGGAGTACTTTTCTATCATTATATATATCCCCCACTTCAGTGAGAGGAGGAACTTGCTTCCAACTCACCCTAAAGTAGACCAACACACATCAAGAGGGGTCCCAATGCACCAATGCTAGTGAGATAGGACGGCGATGACCAAGAGGGTTACGCAAGCCCCAACGACCAATGTCCTATGGAAAACCAACATAGGCACAAAAGAACACACATGAAAATGATATAAAGAGCAACAACAAGGCACAAGCATACACTACCAAAGACAAAGAGAAAAGAAAAACAATACAATTTAGAGGGGGTGGATCAAGCTTTGACCATTTTTTAGTCGTGATGTGGATCAAATCTAGGTTGTTTGTCTAAAAAAATGCACGCTCACTCTAAGGAAAGAAAAACTTAGGTAGTCCACTAGGTGAGTCATCCAAGAAGGTGTGACACATGTACACATGGTCGGTATGTGCTCACACACACATGAATAGCTATGGGAAAGTCATGCCTCAGTTCGGATTCCCATCCAACCATACTAAATTTATACCTCTTGATAACTTTGATAAGGTACCACACGAAAATAAAATTTGAGCTTCATGAGACAAGCAAATATTCATATATTTGAAACTCATGAACAAACAAGATGGCTCCATTGGCATGCAAAGTGTGTTATGCAAGGTGGCCATGTAATTGAAATTGCAAATGTAAAAATAATGTAAAGAGCGTTCAAAGGAGTTTTTCTTAGTTCATGTGAGGTATTAAACTTAGGGAACATTGTGCCTAATGTCTCCAAGAGAGGACCAATCAAAGAAGAAAATATTTGTACCTTAGGGGATGCAATGTGTTGCATCAAACCACTAAGAGGAATGCAATATTATTAGAGAGATCATGATCTTGAAGGAAATCACACCCAATCTCATCCACAAAGTGAAAGATCCATTGCATGAAGAAAGAAGACTACACAATGAAACATGAAAAGGAAAAATGAAAAATAATAATGCTAATGTATGCCCCCACTTTAAAGAAATTGCAAAAAACCATGCTGTGAGAAATTACTTTAAAGTAGAATATGATAAATGCTAAAAATAAAGAATACATGAGGGCTATCTTGAAATCCCTATGCCAAGTCACATGTTTCAAAATAAAGCTACGTCTTGAAAAAGGAAAGAGAGGGGTTTCCCCCAAAATGAAACTCCAAACATATGAGGGATCTGTGGATTTGGAGTCAGTATGTTCTTGCAACAATTATTTTAGATAGATTGTAACTCTCATCATTCCATAAACACTCAAAATGAGAAGAATGACATAAAGAGAGTGAAAACAAAGAAAGAACCTTTTGGTTCAACATGGAAGAAAGATGAATGTCTCGATGCCTTGAGTCATCTCAAAGAAGAAAAAACAACACAAATGAAAAAGATAATGGAAATTTGTTTGGGTCAACATGGAAGAGACATGAATGTCTTGATGCCTTGCATCATCCCTAAAAGGAAAACACAAGACAAAGAAAAGATAAAGGAAAATCTTTAAAATATTTACGACATAGAGAAAAATGAAGATACAAATAGAGGAATGTCACAAAGACAGAGAAATACATCAAAAAGAACACTACGGGGGATCACATTGCACACACGAAATCACACAAAAGAAAAATAAATAATGCAAAAGAATAGTAAGGCACATGTGAGTCAACCTATAGTAGTTCATCCACACCCCAATCATGTTCATCATATATCGAAGGAAGACAACTAGCCAAAGGGACAATAGAAAGTTCCAAACTAGGGCCACCACTAGGTTCAACACTCTTCTTATGAGAATTGTCATTTAAGCTTGTGAAAGAGGAAAACAATTTATTCAATTCATTATGCACTTGTTCATAAATATTTTCCATCTCATCATTTTCATCCAAGTTAATAAAAATAGGAGGTCGAATGATAATGTCCAAAGAAGGGTTTAGCTCTTGTTGTGGTATAATATCTTTTTGTTTCAGCAAAGGGGAAGGCTCATCATGCATTGCTTCAGTCAAGTTTTGATCTTGATTTTCTTTGTTTATTTATTAATTTAACCTTTGTGCAATGGAACCACACTTATTCCTACGCTCTCTAACACCTCTATTTCTTTTAGTTTTTTTTTCAAGTTGCATTTGTGTAGGATTAGGATGATCAACCATAGGTTTCTTTTCTTCCCTAAGGGGATGAATGAAAGGAACCATGGAAGGTTGTTCAACCACTTTCTCTTTAACTTTGTAAACTTTTTTTATCCTAGGAGGCATGACATGATTTTTTTTGTTATCTCTTGGTCTTTTGTAGGAAGCAGGAAAAGGATCTATCTTAATTTGTTCTTGGTTGGTTGGAATGCCTTTTTCTTCAATCATGGTTTCATTTTAAAATGGTAGGCTCAGTCATGGATTTAGGTATATTTTGAAGGAATATTTTTTCTATACATTTCACTTTGAACTTTTGGTACGATTTGAAAAAGAAGTTTTCTCAAGGTTTAATAGGTTCTATAGGCTCAAGCCAAAATAAATCTAATGAAGAATTCCCTTGAGAAGACAAAGGGTTAAAGCCACTTTGATGCATAGTGTAAATTTCATTGTCAAAGGGAAAATTTAAGAATTTATGCACAACTGAAGGGATGAAATTCATGGAGAAAAGCCATGGGTAGCCTAGCTTCACACAAAAAATTTCTGACTATGGGATGATGGGGAATGAAACATCTAATATTTTTGGTCCTATTTGTAAAGGAAGGGTGATCGATCCCATCATAGGGAAAGCGAAATCATTATGTGTCTTGATCCATGCTTTTTTTTTATCATATATCTCTTGATAGAGATCATGCATAAGTAAGAATTCTTAAGTGATCACATTCTCTCCATCGATGTGATCTATTGATATGCCATTAGTGGGCTTTCCATAGATTTGGTCGGCTATGTAAAGAGGACCATCAGGTGCATGTTTAAGTATATCTTGTGAGAAGAAATCAATCTCAAGAGGATTTTTAGTTCAACCCTTACGAGGTGCCACCTCAATCAGTCCAACCATATCATCCATAGAATTAGTATCTATAGGATCATTTTGAACACTATCATTGTTTTCATCATTCATGTCAACATTCATCATATCATGATTTTTTAGTTTTAGTAGCCTTGACAAATGAAATATTATGATTAGGCATAGGGTTGGTAAAGATTTGAAAGGTTTTGTTAGGAGGATAAATATACTTATTTCCTTGATCATTAACACCTTCAATAGAAAACCGACCAGAATTAAAGAGATCTTGCACAATATGTTTAAGATGCTTGCAATATTCTGTATCATGTCTATTTTTTTTAGTGATAGTGACAGTAAGAATTTGGTCTATAATTTGTGGGTAATGGTTTATTAGGATCGAGAGTTTTAATGGGAGGCAAAGTAATCATTTCTACTCTAATTTATTTGTGACATTGTGTTATGAAGGATATCAAGCAAGGGAGTGAATTACCTTTTTCGGGTCCCCATAGTTAAAGGGTATCGTCATTTTTATGAAAACTACTTGGGTATCGACATGTTGAGTTGTTTGTTGACGGGGATTTATTTGGAAGGAAACCTTTATTCTTCTTCCTAAAAGGTTGTTAATTATTTTGGTTTACGTACTCAAACTTCTGAGTTTGGCTAGAGGTGGATTTTGCATCATGACTACTAACCGAGTTTTTATAATCATAGAGGGTAGTACATAAGTGCATGAATTATGAGAATTTCATCATGATAGGCTTATCTTGTATATTTATTTGCAAATTCTCTATGAATAAATTTTTTGAAGGTGTGGATTGGAAACATTTACATCGATTTGGGAATAAAGCAATTGATAGTGTGAAATAAAGTCGATGATCTTTTCTTCTTTTTGCTTACATCTCATCAAATTGGAAAAGGTCATCTTACAATTCATATGCACTTGGAAATGGTTGATAAATGCCTCATCAAGTTCAATGAATGAACGGTTTGAGTTGTTCGGTAATGAAGAAAACCATTCTAATATAGTATCCTTCAAGGATATAGAGAAAAATTTAGCCAAGAGTTTATTGTCAAGAAGAAAGTTAGTACATAAGGCGGTATAAGAAAAACCATGTTTAGAAGGATGTCCTTTCCCTCCATATTTCTCAAATCTAGGCACCTCTACACCTTTTGGAATCGATGTTTGCAATATATCCAAGGACAAGGGACTGCTTTTGACATAATATATAGGTGCCCAGGCTATTTTGATTTTGATTTTGGTTGAGGTAAGGTGTTTTCCAAATATATGAACTATGTTATGCACAAGGTCAAGTCCATGTTCACTTTCAAGCATGCAATGAATGTTATCTATGGTAGGGATGGTTGTAGTTGAAATGTTCTTAATACTTATTTGATTTTGTAGCTTTTCTAGTTCTCATGGGTTTGGATTATGATTTATTACAAAATACTAGAAACCATTTTTTAAACATGCTTCACACTACTTGAAGGCAAGGAATTGTTAAGGGTATGGTCCATACCTAGTAAACTAGTGTCAAAACTAGTAGTGAAAGAGATAGATAACCCAAGATCCATGATGATTATACTATCGCAGGATGACATGAGTCTCAAACTTCATCTCACTATAGTATTAACAATAGGACACAAAGTATAAAAGCTCATACAAGGGATACTAAATGCAAGATGGATGCAAATTCAATTTAAGCTAAATGCAATGAAATGAATATAATAGAAACTCTATAAACTGAAACGAAAAGTTATCAACAACAAATAGGAGCATAGGAACAAAGTTTTAAATTCAGGAAAATGCATTTTAAAATCTACACTGGGACTAAATCGCCCAAAAGGGCATATGAGTCCTAGTGAGGGGTTTTTTCACAAATTTTAGAAATTTTTAAGTGTTTTCTATGATATTTAGTTTGAATGATCTATAGAATAAATGAAAATACAAATTTTAGATGCTATTCAATGATGCAAGATGCAAAATAATCAACCTATATGCACTTTCACTAATGCAAGATTTAGAAACCCTAGACACAAATTAACTAGTGCAAACCCTAATGAAATCAAGATCTAGGACTATGATGTACTCCAAATTAGAAATAATGTATCCTAAATATAGGTTCACCAAAATGAAATGTGGTAAAATTGTTGCTTTATGGTTTAGGATATAGAACAACACTTTTCTAGAACAATCATTCAAGGAAAACCCTAGAGATCTCAATCTAAGGTATGCAAAGGAGAAAGAGATCTTGCAATAGGGTTGTCCAAGGGTCTGATTATAAATGAAAGAGGGGTTCAACACCAAGCTAGGGATTGGAAAGATCAATGAAATGCAAGTACTAATGGGTATGTGGAGGATCATCATGGAAAAAATAGGCCCTTAAGTGGCAAAAAATTTAGAAAAATTAGAGTTAGGCAACTTGAGGTAAAAATTTGAATAAGTTATCTATATTATTTCAAAAATATGTAAGAATAGAATCTGTAGAAAATTGAATGTAGTTTCTAAACTACTAGGTTTATTTGAAAATATAAAAAATCTATTTGGTGAAAATTTGAAATTTCAATGTAGTAGTACTTAAATTTCAGGGAAAAAATAAGAAGTAGGTGTCTATCTGACAACCCTAACCACAATAAAATGATAATATTTTTTTATAATATTTTAGATATAAGTAGAAGACTGATGTCCCTATGTGATGCATATTTTTTTATAATTTTTTCCAAGTAAATATTTAATTATGAATTTTTTATTATAACTTTTAAAAAATATAAAAACTCGTATGTCTAACCACCTTAACTTGGTAAAAACTTCATGAAATTCATTTTTTTTTTTAATCCAATAGTATGTGAAGCATAGAATGTGACACATGTTTTGGATTCAAAAAATTTGATACCGTTTGAAAGCTATAGATGTTTTTCAATCATCCTATCAATGAGGACTTTAGTCGTAATTCAAATACAAAATTAATAATAATTACTTATTAAATTGAAAGTAAAGCATAATTTATATTAGTGGAAAGTTGAGAATGTACTTTAAAAACCCTTTTAATTTCACCAATTTTGGGTGAAAAAAAAGTCGTTAGCCACATAACCTACACAGAGCCATCATATCACCACTTTTTGGCCCATCATGTTCCTGCACATACCCTAATACTAAAACCTAATGTAATGCAAGACTTCACTAAATGACCTAGAAAAGCATGTAAATCAAAACAAAAAGGTGAGAAATTAGAAGTGTGCTCTTGGGAATATATAGAGGCTTGGAATGAACTATGAAACATTGAAAATACTATCTAATTAATGCATACTTGGACTCATACTCCATTCTAGGTAATTTAGTCCCAGATTAGGGTTTCTGGGAAAGAACAAAAATCTAGCAAAGATATGATTGAAACTCCTGAAATCTACAAATTTCCCTATACAGGGACTCATATGCCAAAAGTGGCTTATTAGTCTAGTTAGGGTTTTCTAGAAATTTAAAGTCTGATTCTGCTCTTCAATGTTTGGTCTAGCCTTTCCAATTGATTTGCTAATCTAGATCTTTGATTTGCAGCCTATAAATGTCTTTCAATGATCTCCAATGCTAGGTGAAAATGTTGACAACTTTGAACACTTGACAACTTTCTCCAAGATTTCTCTTCAATGTGTCTTCAGCCTAGATCTACAAATCACACACTAAAGAGAGGGAAAAATGTTGTTTTGTTAGTAGAAAGGGGTTTACATTGGTCAAACCCCATTTTGGCAATCAAACCTTGAAATGAAATGAAATAGGAAAGGAGAATGATGAATGAACAAAATGTAATGTTGCAACTCACCAAACCCTAGTAATAAAGTGTTGCAAACATGTATGAAATGGCTCCAATGGATGTAGATCTTGAATTGAATGCTTGCTTTAATCATGAAACTGTACATCACAAATGTTAACTAAAAAAAATGATGCATGATAACTTTGACATGATGCTTGATTCTTGAATAATGCTCTAAAACACTTGATAATCAACTCTTGCAGACTCTTGAATGCTCTTGTAAACACTTGTAAACTATTGAATGCTTCCTTGATCTCAATTTTTTGATAATTTGAATGAATACTTGAAAGATTAGGATGATCTCATGAATTCTTAGGTGAAAATGAGTGAATTAACCTTGATTGGGTGATCCAACAATAGAGGTTTACACTTTGTGAGAGATCATGATTTTTGTTGACATCACATATTTTTAGAAAATATAATAATTTAAGCCTTGAAAAGTTTCATTTAAAGGATTCCAATTGAATAGGGTTTGATCAAACCACCTTAGATTAAACCCCCTTGGATAGAATCCCGCTAGTTTTAAACCATACCTATAATGAAGTTTTCTTTACACCTATCAAAATGCTAATAAAAAACCACTTTTCATTTACCATTTGGGGGATGAAATGAATTCATTTAAAATTTATTTTTGTAAGTATGCATTCCTTATTATAATATTCCCAAAAAGTATAATTTTAAAGAAATTTAATTTGATTATTATATTTATTTTTTATTTCTTGTAAATGTAGGTTTTTTGCCAAAAATCAAGCTCCTTGTTCTACACATGTAGAAAAATAGCAGATTATCAAAAAAAATCTAAAAAATATCTATGCACTAGATATTAATGTCTTTGATCCAACAAAAAAGACTTGAATTTTGATACATACAAAAAAGTTATGTTTTAGCCAGTAAATCATGTATAAATTGTAACTGGTTTGATTTTAAAACTTAATTAAGAAAAAAATATTCAATGAAATGATATGAAACCAATTCCATGCACTAGATATCATAGTTCTAAATCTAAATTCAAAAAAAAAAAAAAATTATCCTTCATAGAAAAAAGTTACGTGTTAGCCAACAACATCACTCTTCACAATGGAAATCTCCATCTCAAAATCCTTTCATTTGAAGGTTATGGGGTTTTGTTTTCCCCTTTTTTGTTTTGGGAGTGTGGAAGGAACGTAATAACAGACTTTTCAGGGATAAGGAGATGTCAGAAACTAATGTTTTTGAAAAAAAAAAAAGGCTTATAAAGGAAAACTTCAATGTTATTCTCCAAAAAGCTCTTAATCTTGAACTTGTGGTTTGTAATCCCTATGATCTAATGATAGCTAAGGATTGGAATATCAAAATGGATGTTTCTAAGGTATCAAACTAGCTAAGAAAAGCAAGGAGGGTGCGTGCTAGACCTTTCCTCCAAATGGCTGGACAAAAGCCAACTTTGATGGCATTGCGAAGGGAAATCCAAGGATGGACGGAAGTGGAGGCGTGTTAAGGGACTCAAATGGTATTTATGGTGGTTGTTTTCATTTCCCTAGGTCATCAAACCAACCATGTGGCAGAGGCTATAGGATCTTTCCAAATTTTAAATTTAGCACATAATATGAATATAAAATATTTATGGCTTGAAGGGGACTCCAAAAAAATCATTGATTGTCTCCTAGGTAGGACCCCCCCTCTTGGTCTATAAAGAATTGGATTGAAGAAGAAAAATATATTTTAGACAAGTTCAAAAAAGTTAAAGTAACCCACATCTACAGGGAAGCTAACAGCGTGGCAGATTACTTTGTGAATGAGGGGGTTAAGAGGGAAGGTCTGAACGCAGAATTTTAGGGACTTGGCAGCTGAAGTCAACGCCTTATAATATTATGATGTTATGCATGGGAAAGAGGAAAATATCTTTAATGATGATAGGGAAAATGGCTAAGTACATCAAAATTAAGAGATTTGATGGGGTTGTGTCAAATATCTTAGATGGTAAAAAAAAATAGAACATTTTTTGGGTTCATTGGAATGGCTATGTAAACCTACAACAGGTTTTTGGCACTGGTAGAGACTACAGTGAGGTGCATACGAAAATGGGGGCGATAGGAAAAGAATTGATCCAAAAAGCTACAAAATGCACACAAAGAATGCTAAGGTTTGGAAATAGAATGTGAGAGGTGGTTTGGTTCCATTCTCGAAAAAACTTCATGGGCATGATCCTATGGCTACTGAGTATTTTGAGAAGAACTGGAATAATGGAGAAATAATCCTCTTTGGGAGAAAGGTGAAACTAGATGAGAAAATCATAGTAGAGGTGACTGGAATGTCCACTGAGGGCATGAAGTTTTATCATGACAGAAGGTTTTTAGACGAGGTGGTAATCAAATTCCCTAAGAAAGAAAAGGAGAAAATGAAACTTGTCAAGGTTTCCAACAACTATATTGAAATTGAAACCACTAAGGTGCTTTGGAGAAAGGTGTTTCATCTCATAATGTAGTATATTACATTGGACGAGAGATTCACCAGAGTTTGTGGTCATCATTTTGCTATCCTTAACCACTTCCACCATAAGTTAGATATTTCTTTGCCTCATTATTTATTTTGTTTGTTGAGCAATAGCCTTGAGGACCACAAGAAAAATCCTAGGAGATACCCTATTCTTCATCCGGGTCTTATTAGGTTAATATATGAACATTATCAAAGTTTTTGGCTTTATCCAAACTGGTTGCCTCCACGACATCTGAGGACTATGATATAGACAGTGGTGGTTCAGAGAATCATTCTAAGCCTAACTCGAAGAAAATTGTTGAAGCCCAACCACCCCCTATTCTGTCTGGGAAGAAAACCTAGCTTTGTAAACCCTAGCTTGCGAAAGCTAACCCTGAGATCTTCCTCGATTGCTTGGTTCCTTGAAAGTATCCCACTCTTTAGGGTTCCCCTGCCAATAAGTTGGTTTCCTACTCTGCGAACTCTCTAGAGGACAAAACTAAGAACCTTGAGGCTAGCAAAAACTTTGTCTCAACCCCTCCTACCTCTTTTAGAGATGATGGTACCAGATTTCAAAGCTCCCCTAACTTGGATGGTGTTAACCTTATTTTAGACCGGGATCAATCTAGAGATGTCCTTGCCTCAGCTAGAAGTGGCCTTGGTGATATTTCTAGGGTTTTAAAATAGGCCTATCAAGAAACTAATGATCTTAATCTTAGAAATAGGGTTCTAAATAGCAAGTTGGAGGAACTGGATTTGAAGCTGTCTGCTCTGAGCAATGAAGAAGGACAAAGAAGAAGAACAATACTAGAACGAGAGATGATGACATTGAGGACAAGTATAAGACTCTGGAAGCTGAAATTGTTAAAATAAAAAACATGAAAAATATTGTGGAACAAAACCAAAGAATGGCAAGGAAAAATGCCATTATCATCAATGCAATGTTTGAAAAGTTTGAAAAGTCGCAACAAGGCTCACTGGTTGTTGATCTGGAAGAGGAAAAGGATAAAAGCAAGAATGAGGACCAAGGAATATTGAAGAGGACATGTGCCAACCCTAAGAGGAAAGTGTCTCCTACTACCCAAATGGTCTAGATCTTAGAGAGGGAGGTTCAGGAAATGAACGACATGGAAGCTGAGACAACAAAAATGTTAAAGTCCCAAGTTTAGTCACTACTGGTGTTTTTTCTAGTCTTTTTGGGTCTTTATTGTGGCCCTTGCTAGCTTTTTTGGTGGTTGTGGCTTTTCCATTTTGTTATCTTCTCTAAATCCTCTCTATTTATGGGGTCTTTGATGATCTTTTCTTTTGTTTGTAAACTTTGTGGTTTTGGGTCTCTGTAAAACCCATTTTTTCCTCTTTCAAAAAAATCACTCTTTAAAAATGGTGTTTTCTGTTAGAAACTAGTTTTTTAAGGAAATGCAAAAAGAAGTGCAATTTGATTCAAATTTTTTTGAAAAAATATATTTAGAATCTATGGGAAAAATGTTACAAATCACTAGTTTTCATCATCTTCAAATTTGTCACGGTTTAGCTGCTATAGATTCCTTAAAGTGAATATTTAATTAAAAAAAATAGTTTAATGTCTAGTTTGGCAAAAAATTGTAAACCAGTATTGTGGGACCACCCTATTTATACTTATTTATGCAAAAGTTCATGAAATTACAACAATACAAGCCGACATCAAATCTAGGAGAATAAAATCCCACCAAGAATTTGAATTAAATTTAATTTTGGGCCAAACAGGACTCATATGCTAGAAGCGGCATATGAGTCCAACTAGACATAACTATGGGACACATTTTTCAAAAATGGTTAGTGAGCCATTGATTTTTGGCTCTCTAGGACTTCTCTAGCTCTTCTAGGATTTTTCACCTAAAAGGAGAGAGGTAGGGCCTAAAATGCTAACTAGTTCATTCAAATTATGTTATGTATGATGTTGTCTAAGCTAAATGAAGTAAACTAAATGCAATTGAATGATCTAAATGAATGAATTTGAATGCAAAACTAAGATTTAAACTATGTTTGAAAACATGCTATGATATTCAAACAATGAACTAAATGAACAAATAATGTAGAACAGAAAGAAATGAGATGAAATAGAGTGGACCTAGGAAATGTTTGATGAATCTAGAATGTTGTGGATGCTGACTGAAATCACTAAAATTTCATAGTGGGACTCATTCACCCAGGGTGGTGAATTAGTCCTCCTACTGATGAAAAAGTGTGAAAAACTTGTTTTTGACTATCAGGATCTAGAATCTGACAAAATTCAGATTTTCAGTCCTAAGGTGGGACTCATTCACCACTGGTCATGAATCAGTCCTCTCCCAAATTTTTGAAAAATCAGGAGAAAAATCTATAACACTAGATCTAGAAATCTCTGAGTGTTGGGTTGCCAAAGTTAATTCTGCAGGAAATGGACAGAAAACCTTCTCCAAGCTTGAAATATGAATGAGTTGACTTGAAGCACCTAGTTGAATTGTTTACCAATATTCAACACCAAAAATCTTGTTAAATCTGTATAACTAAGGCTGTAAACACACAAGCAATAGGGGGGAATGGTTGCGTGTTAGCAAATAGGGGTTTGCCTTCGAGAAACCCCACTTTTGGTAATAAAAACCTTAATGAAATAGTGAAAAGAAAGAGAATGATAAACTAATAACATGCAATAGCTATCAACTTACCAAAGCTCTGATAATGCAAATATGAAGTAATGTCAATGGATGCTCCAAAGTTCTTGAATGTTGCTTGAATTGATGTTGTAGAATGCTTGAATGCTTGAAATGTGAGATGGGATGCTTGAATGAATGAGGAGATGTAAAATGAGGTGAAAATCACATATTTATACACTTGTGCCTTAGTTAACCATTCATACCTCATCACAGGCTGACATCAAGTATTATTGAATAAAAACCCGAAAGGAAAATTTAAAAAAATTGAATTTGGAGCCAAGGGGGACTCATTCGCCACCCATGGAAAATGGGTTCCACCTAGGACCTGAAAATGGGTGTTGATAATGAGGTTTTATTTAATGTTACTTATCGGGTCAACATTTAAAAATACACTTAATTAAGACCTATGAGGGCTTAAAGGGACCAAATAAAGTATGAGAAAGTGATAAATAGTGAAGTTGTGCCTAGGAAAACATGAAATATTGTTACAAGACTTTACAACACTTCAAAATAGGACTTGATTAGTGATGAAAAGGTGATTTTTAGGTGAATTGCAATAAATAGAGTATGGAAGAATGTAGAAATGTCTTACAAAACTTCACAACACCTTCACAAGATGTCATTATTTGAATTTTAGTACCTAAATATGCATGTTCAAGCCATGCCACAACATAAAATCAAATAAAAATGTATCAAATACAATGAAACAAGACCTAAAAGGCCATGAAAATGACAAGGGGCCATTTTAATATGGCACATTTAGCCCCCACTTTAGTGAGAGGATGAAATTGCTTCAAACTCACACTAAAGTAGCCATGAACATCGAGAGGAGGACCTTCAAATGCACTTATGTTAGAGAGATGGAATAAAAACAATAAAGAGGGATGATCAAGCTCCCAAGATGAAGATCTCATGGAAAACTAAGCATAAGAACAAAGGAACACACAAGTGTTGAGAATCAGATGAAGCTTCGATCATCAATCCAATTAGTTGTGAATTAGATTTAGGTTGATTGTTTGAAAAAGAGAATGTGTACTCACTCTAGGGTGACATAACACATGATGGTCCACCGGGTGAGAAGGCCCAAATGTACTCACTCTGGGGCCATGAAACTTCTGATCCTCCATCGGGTGAGAAAGGTCAAAAGGTAAGACACATATGCTAGTTGGTATGCTCTCACAAACACAAAGGTGGCTATGGGGAAAAGTTATGCGGCTAGGTAGGCTTCCCACTCAACCATATCAAAGTTACACCTATTGATAACTTTAACAAGGAAACACAAAGAAAATTTTCATGAACAAAGAGAAAGGTACTACAGTCATGTAAGTTACGTTATGCAAGGTGGCAAAAGGAATGCAAAATGTAAAAATGTAAATTGTAAAATGTGAAAGATGTTCAAAGGAGTCTAGTTTAGTTCATGCAAGGTCAGTCACTTAGGGAACATTTTGTCTAATTTCTCCAAAAGAGGACCAATCAAAGAATAGTATATTCACAACTTAGGGGATGCAGTGCGTCACATCAGGCCACCAAGAGGAATGTAATATGCTAATATAGATCACAATTATGAAGGAAATCGCACCCAATGTCATCCACAAAGTGATGAATGCATCATATAAATATCAAGGCTACAGTAGGAACAAAAATGAAAATGAATTAAGGTAATGTATGCCCCCCATTTTAAAGGAATTGCTACACATTGTTCTATGAGCAATTACTTTAAAGTAGAGAAGGAAAGAAAAAGAAAAAAGAAAACAAGACACGAGAGCTAACTTGGAAAGCCCTATGCCAAGTCATATGTTTTGAAGTTAGGCTGCATCATGTCAAGGAAAATGAAAAACAAAATAAAAGGGAGTTGCCCCCCAGAAAAAAAAAAAAAGCACACCAAACACATAAGGGATCTATGGATTTGGGTTCAGTATGTTCGGTGCTGCAATGTGTTGATTAAAGAGCTCAGAACTATCATCATTCCCCAAAGCACATAGAATTGGAAGAATGACACAAAGAGAGTGAAAACAAAAGAAAAAGAAAGTCCATTTTGGGTCAACATGGAAGAGACATTGCGGTCTCAATGCTCAGTGTCATCCCCAAAAGGAAAACACAAGGGAAACAAAAGAAAAAAAAAGGTGAAAGAAAATAAAAAATCTATTGGTTCAACATGAAGGAGACATTGTGGTCTCGATGCATTGTGTCATCCCCAAAAGGAAAACAAAAAACAAAAGTGAAAAATACAAGGAACTTTTGGTCAACATGGAAGAGACATAGGGAATCTCTATGCATTGTGTCATCCCCAAAAGGAGATCACAAAACAAAAGCAAAAAAATGCATGAAAAATAGAAGAATAGAGAGACGAATAAAAGAAGTGTACTATGAGAGGGAACACCAAACACATGATATAGGGGAACACAATACACACATGAAAGGAAAAAAAAAAAAGGGAAAAAAAAGAAGAGAATATCATAAAAGGCTAGTTAGATGAATGCAAGTCAACCATCTAACAAGTCATTTTCCTCTCAATCATGTTCAGTATAATGCGAGGGTGGTTGACTATCCAAAGGAATAATTGCAAGCGTCGAACTAGGAGTCATACCAGGTTCTTCACTTGGTGGAGAGGATTTATCTTTTAAGCTCATTTTAGATGAAAATAAAGAGTTTAAATCATTGTGCACTTCATCATCTATTTTTTATATCATTGCATCACCATCATCATCATCAAGATTAATGATAATAGGAGGACGAAGGGTGATTTCTAAGGATGGATGTATCAAAAGCTGAGGTCATTGGTTTGATTCATTTTGTGGAGATTTTTGCACTAGACTGTCTTATGGTGGGTCAGGAGAAGGAGGGTGGTCATCTATTACTTCTGTCAAAGGTAGAGGTTGATTTTCTTTATTTTCTTCCATGTGAGATTGACGAGCATTGAGACAATGACAACGCCTTTGTTCCCTAGGACCATAGTTTCATTTAAATCTATTTTGGAGTTGTTGAGATGTAAGAGAAGATTGATTCATCAAATGTTCTTCTACTTTTGAAGAGGGAAGAAAAAAAGAAACCAAAGAGGATGGGTCAACCACTTTCTATTTTTCTTTATACACTTGTTTAGTATGAGGAGGAATGATAGGAGTTGTTTCATTTTCCCTTAGTCATTTAAACGATGGTTGGGAAGTATTGAGGGGTGGTTGTTCATAAGGTTGTATGGTTTGTTCAATGTTAGACTTATGTTGAAGCATGGTTTTATCTATGACAAGAGGTGTGGAAGTAGACGACGATTCATTATGAAGAGACAATTCGGCTATATTTTTGGCTTTGAATTTTTGGTAGGTTATGAAAAATAAGTCCTTTCAAGGTGTGAAGGGTTCCATGGGTTCAGGCCAAAAGGATTCTAATTAAAATTTACCTTTGGTAGATAAGGGATTAAAGCCACTATGGTGTATGGTAAATATTACATTTCCATATGGAAACTTCAAAGACTTGTGAACAACTTATGGGATTGCTTTCATTGAGAGAATCCAAGGGTGGCCTAGCCACGAACAAAATTAGTCAGATTGTGGAATAAATGAAAAATGTTACCTCTAAAGTTTTAGGTCCTATTTGTAAGCGGAGTACGATTGATCTGATCATATGGCATGCAAAACCAGTATGTTTTTTAATCCATGTAGTCAATTTATTATAGTCATCTTGATATAGCTCATGTACTACTAGAAATATGTGATCACATTCTCACCACAAGCGAAATCTATTAATATATCATTAGTGGGATTATCATAGATTCTTCCAGCTATGTATAGAGGAAAATCAGGAAGCTTTTGTAGTATTTCATTAGTAGAAAATGTGATATCAAGAGATTTAGTGGTTTGGCCCTTACAAGGGATAACATCTATTGTAGCCACAAGTTGATCCATAGGACTATCTTCAGTAATAGGTGGAGGTATATCATGTTGTTCATTGTTTGTATCAATAGTCATTACATTAGTGTTTGAAGGTTCACTAGCCTTGACAAATGAAGTAGTGTGTTTAGGCATAGGATTGGTGAAAATTTGTAAATTCTGGTTAGGGGTGCAACAAACTTATTGACTTGATCATTAACACCCATAATAGACAAATGGCCTGAATCAATGAGGTCTTGAACTAAATGTTTTAGATGCTTGTAGTGTTCAGTGTCACTTCCATTCTAGTGATGAAAATAAAAATAAACATTAGGTTTGAAGGTGGGTGGTAAGGGCTTGTTTGGGTTAAGCGGTCATACAGGTGGAAAAGTGAGCATGTGTTGCTGAATTAATTGGTTCATTGTGTTATGGAGGGTATCGAGTAAGGTAGTAAATTATCTCTTTGGGTCCCCATAGTTATAAGGCACCATGTTTTAACATCTACCACTTGAGTTTGAGCTGGTTGGGTTGGTTGTGGTTGTGAAGGAGGAGGAAGATTGAACTATAAAAAGCCTCTATTTTGTTTGTGAAATTTTTGTGGGTTATTTTGATTTTGATTGTTGTGTTCGGGTTTTTTTAACTCGGTTAGAAGTGGATTCGGAATCACGAT
Source organism: Sequoia sempervirens (assembly GCA_007258455.2). Lineage (NCBI taxonomy): Eukaryota > Viridiplantae > Streptophyta > Pinopsida > Cupressales > Cupressaceae > Sequoia > Sequoia sempervirens. Next base: position 66,342 of record VDFB02036453.1, read on the forward strand.
TTGAAACTGAGTTATGGTATTCACACAAGGTTGTGCATAAATGCATAAACAAAGGGAATTTCATCATTATTAGCTTATCCTAAAGGTGTGTGTGCAAGTTTTCAATAAACATCTTTTGTAGATGTGCATCAAGAATCTTGACATCAATTTGAGCATACAAGGATTGGTATTGTGAGATAAAATTCTTTACTTTTTCATCTGTGTTTTTTCTACATCACATGAGGTCAACCATTATCTTCTTAGGGGTCATGTGCACTTGAAAGTGATTTATGAAAGCATCCACCAATTCATTGAATGAATGAATGGAATGATTGGGAAAGTTGGAAAACCATTCTAATGCAGTTTCTTTCAAGGTCCTTAGAAATAGTTTGCCTAATAGTTTATCATGAAAGAAAAAATCACTACAAAAAGTTGTATAAGAATTAACATGGTTGATAGGGTCTCTTTACCTCCGTATTTCTCAAACTAGGGATGCTACAAACTTGATATGTGGTTGGAGCAGTGTGGCCTTGGCTAATGGTGGAACATTGATGTTCCATGGATGAAATAGTATTAAGGAGTTGTGTAAGAACATGATCAAGATAAGTGGGTTGAGGCGGAAGAGAAAAGGGTGATGGAGTGTAGGTGATGATAGGGGAATTGAAAGGAATACTATGAGGTGTGAAGGTGGTGGAGGGTAGTTGAGATGCCACAAGAGAAGTAGGAATGCTAGGTGGAATTGGGAAAGAAGTAGCTACATAATTAACTTGTTGCATAGTTGTGTGGAATTGCGGATTGGTATAAGTTGGTATGGATGCTATGGTTGAAGGGGGAGGAACTTGAGGTCCTCCTTGTCTTACAGGAATGGTTGTGGATTGAGTATTAGAACATGAATGTTTATTGTAAATCTTGAAAATTCTCTTCATCACTTGCAAGCCATCATCATTTTCAATCAAATGATGAATATTTTCAATGGCAGGTATGGTAGTGGTGGAAATGTTTTCAAGTGACAAATATTATTGTCAATGTGAAAAATCCTCATGAATATTAATGACCTTTTCTTACAGGAGGGAATTTTTTTGGGTGTCAACATTCATTGGATGGAAAGGTGAGGGCATAGAAGTGGTATTGTCAGTTCCTAATGCACCATTGTCCATACTAGGATTAGGAGCTTGTGAGATCCCAAGGTTCACAACGAAAGTGCTATCATGGGAAGCCATGAGTCTAGAACTTCTCACTAAATTATTATCAATGAGGCACCAAACACTCATACAAGTACCACAAAGGAGGGGTGAATCTAAATGCAAGGTAATCTAAGATGTATCATATGCAAATAATAAAAATGTATCTAATTGTAATAGAAATGTAACCATAGAAAAGAGAAATGTAGGAAAATTCCAGAAAAATGCCAGAAATGTTGTTTAAAAAGTGCAGAGGGACTGATTCGCCCAAGGTGGCGAATGAGTCCCAATATGATGGTTTTTTTGTGTTTTTTAGAAATTTTAAGATGAATTTAATGCTCTACAAAATGCAATCAAGGATGTAGAATGCAAATTTTCATTTTTTTCAATGAGATGCAATGCAAAAATGAAATCTAAATGAAGTTTTCACTAATGCAATATGAAAAGTCCTAGAATACAAAAATAAAACAATGTTCCAATTGAATGTTGATGCAAAAGTAATCTAGGATGCAATATGAAAATGAAATCAGAAATGCAAAGTGTTCAATGTGCATGCTCACCAAAATAAACCAATGATTTTTGGCTCTCTAGGACTTTTGTAGCTCTTCCAAGATTTTTCACCTAAAAGGAGAGAGGTAGGGGCAAAAATGCTAACTAGTTCATTCAAGTTATGTTATGTGTGATGTTTTCTAAGGTAAATGAAGTAAAATAAATGTAATTGAATGATCTAAATGAATGAATTTTTATGCAAAACTAAGATTTAAACTATGTTTGAAAACACACTGTGATATGAAAACAATGAACTAAATGAAGAAATAATGCAGAAAAGAAAGAAATGAGATGAAAAAGAGTGCACCTAGGAAATGCTTGATGAATCTAGAATGTTTTGGATGTTAACTAAAATAACTAAAATTTCATAGTGGTACTCATTCACCTAGGGCGGTGAATTAGTCCTCCTATTGGTGAAAAAGTGTCAGAAATTGCTTCTGATTGTCAGGATTTAGAATTTCACAAAATTTAGATTTTTAGTCCTAAGGTGGAAATAATTTTCCATTGGTGGTGAATTAGTCCTCTCCCAAATTTTTGAAAAATCAGGAGACAACTCTACAACACCAGATCAAAAATCTCTGAGTGTTGGGTTGTCGAAGTCAATTCTATAGGAAATGGACAAAAATCCTTCTCCAAGCTTGAAATATGAATGAGTTGACTTGAAGCACCTAGTTGACTTGTTTACCAATCTTCAACACCAAAAATATTGTTAAATCTGCATACCTAGGTTTGCAAACACAAAAGCAATAGGGGAAATATGGTTGAGGGTTAGAAAATAGGGGTTTTCCTTGGTCAAACCCCACTTTTGGTAATCAAACCCTTAATGAAACAATGAAAAGAAAGAGAATGATAAAATAATAACATGCAATAGCTGTCAACTTATCAAACCCTTCATAATGCAAATCTGAAGTAATATCAATGGAAGCTCAAAAGTGCTTGAATGTTTCTTGAATTGATGTTGTAGAATGCTTGAATGCTTGAAATGTGAGATGGGATGCTTGAATGAATGGGGAGATGTAAAATGAGGTGAAAATCACATATTTATACATACTTGTGCCTTAGTTAACCGTTCATACCTCATCACAGGGCAACATCAAGTGTTTTTTAATAAAAACCCAAAAGAAAAATTTAATTTTTTTGAATTTGGAGCCAATGGGGACTCATTCACCACCCATGGTGAATGGATTCCACCTAGGACCTAAAAATGGGTTTCGAGAATTAAGTTGTATTTAATGTTATTTGTCAAGTTAACATTCAAAAATACACTTAATTAAGACATATGAGGGCATAAAGGGGCCAAATAAAGCATGATGAAGTGATAAATAGTGAAGTTGTGACTAGAAAACCATGAAATCTTGTTACAAGACTTTACAACACTTCAAAATAGGATTTGATTAGTGATGAAAAGGTGATATTTAGGTGAATTACAATAAATAAAGTCTAGAAGAATGTAGAAATGTCTTACAACACTTCACAACACCTTCACAACATGTTGTTATTTGACTTTTAGTACCTAAATATGCATGTTCAATCCATGTCACAACATAAAATCAAAACAAAATATATCAAATACCATGAAACAATACCTAAAAGGCCATGAAAATGAAAAGGAGCCATTTTTCTATGGAACACTTAGAATGATGCAAAATCTAGATTGGGGCACTAAAACCTAGGTGGGACTCATACACCCAAGGTGGTGTATGGGTTTGAGATCACTAAATCTGGACCAGAGAACCTAAAAACACTTGAATTATGATTGGATGTTGGTTTATGTTAGGATTATCCTCAAAAATATGTATTAAATGAGGCTTGTGGATGCAAAATAAGGCCAACTAAAACATAAAGAAGCCTAATTATTTAATAAAACCCTAGAAAAGTGTGAAAGTGCATTATAACACTCTAAATAAGGCATCAATAAGATCATTTAGTTCACAAGGGCCCAAGACCTAATGCTAATATGTTAGACATATTACAACACTAAATCAAGGCCATGTTAGGGAGTACTTTTTCCATCATTACAGGTTGCTAAAAAATGCTTTTTAGGTTCTCTTTTGTTGTGTTTGCACTCCTATATTTCTGATGTTTACTGTCAAACAACCAAAAATAAATTATGTAGAGGAGTCTCCGTGAAATGAAAAAATTTCTTACAACTTTGAAAACTTTGCAACTTTCTTTAAATTGATCTTCAAAGGATCTTCAACCTAAAATCTACAATCACACATCAAAGAGAAAAAGGTGTTTTTTGTTAGTGAATGGGGATTTACCCTTGTTAAACCCCGTTTTGGTAATTAAACCTTAAAATGAAATAATAAAATAGAATGAACGAATGATGGATAAACAACATGTAACAACTCTCCAAAGCTTATTTGAACCTTGGAATACAAATTTGCAAAATATTATGAAGTGGCCTCAATGGATGTAGATCTTTATCATGAAACTTGATTAGAGATAATGTTCTTGAATACTTTCATAGATCTTGAACACTACATCACCATATTAGCTTACACAACATGCATGATGCAATAAATCTTTGACATGAAAATTGAATCTTGTGTGCCACAATAATCTTTAATAAATCTTCCCTTGAATTCCTTGAAAATTTTGTTGGATGTTCTTGATCTCATCAAATTTCTCTAGGAATTCTTGCATGAGAACTCTAGAATCTTAGGATGAAACATAGTGAAATTCCATCATATTTATACATATCTTAACATTAATTCTTGAAACTTTCAAATATTACAAGACCACATATGAATTTAAATTTGAAATCATTGAAAAACAACCAAAAAAAATATTTGAATTTAGGTCCTAGGAGCAAGTGAGGACCTATTCACCCTATGGAAAATGGGTCCTAGTTCACTTATCTAGGAGACACATTGCTCAATTGTAAAGCTTATGCTAAGGAATTTATAAATGCTATCTTTTATCCCCTATAATTTGCAATTAATTAGGCTTGGATTTGAATTAAAGGGGCCGATTAAGGCAAGTTAACCTCAATTAATTTATAAAGCACTAGGTTAGTGTGAAAGTGTAAAGTTACACCTTACAACACCAAAAATAAGTCACAATTATGTCCATTTTAATTAAAAAGGCCCTAAACTTAATATGAATATGAAAAATACATATTAAGACACTAAATTAAGGCATCATTAAGCTCATTTATTTATCAATTATTCATTCCCAAATTAAGTGTGAAAAAGGGATGATTTTTCCTACACTACACATAGTCAAGGTGAAAGTTGGGAAACCCTTGCCAAACATCAAGCCCCTTCACAACCAAATTCTAATATTCTTACTTCAGTATAAATTCCTCACTAGTGAGCTCATTTATCCATAGATATCCTATTGTGGAATGGTTATATGCTTAAATCTTTTTGTTAATATATATCCTTATGTCCTTTATGTGCAAGACTCCTTATGAAACCCTTGAGAAAGCACCCTTTCGATCGACCTTGATCATCAAGATTCTTCTTAAATTTAGGTATGGGTCTCTCAAACACATCCAAAACACTTGGTGGAGACATTTCAAAAAAAAATTAAACTTATTTCAAAGAAATTTTTGAAAAATTAGAGTAAGAGAGACCATAAATACCTTTCACTTCACTTTTCCAACTAGGGTTTGCACACACCAAGAATAAATCACTTCAACTACATTGCTCTTATCTGTTTCTACTCTCCCTTTTCTTGAAAACATTCTGTTGTGACTGAATTTACTGTAAATGCTTCATCTCATATAGTTGTTAAACCATTAACTATGTGTAGATTCACCTTCAACTTCTCCTCAAACTTTAAATTAAATTTATTTGATGAGGGAAAAAAGATTTCCATTAAATTTCCCCTTGAGCCAAATCTCTCAAGTCAATTTCTAGAGGAAACATCTACACCAGATGTTGATATAGACTCATCTTTAACCTTTGTCTCTTCCTTCCTTTTTCCAAATCTTGTCCATCTCCTTTATTTGTGTCGGATCAATTTTCTTATACTAGATAATTCTTCTTTACTGGATTATCCTTCTTCATATTTCTTCTTTTGGAAAAGTTATAAATGTGTCCAGGTCTACTACAATTGTAGCATACAACATTATTTTGAATTGGCTTGCTTCCACTCATTCTAGATTTGCACTAATTAGCTTTATGCTAAAATCCATAACATGTACAATAATAGCCATTAAAATATTGAACCATTCTACCATTGTTATAACCATTCATCATTTCACTTCTGCATTCACTAACTCTATGAAAAAGTCTCTTACATGTAAAGCACTAACCTAAAAAATATTGAACATTTTGATTCACTATGCTTCTACATTCCATACCCTTATGTAGAAATCTATTACAAGAATAAAATACCATTAAAAGATGGCACCTTTGTGCATTTGGTTGTGTGATGGATGTTATTCTAGATTCATTTCTTTGATACGAGATCTTGTTGTTGTTCCTGTCTTCAATCGTCTTCTTAGTCTGGCTTGTACTTTGATCTTTCTTTAAGATTTCTCATATCTCATATCCTAATACTTCTTTGTGTTTAGATCCTTTTTGATTTGCAATCAATTCATCAAGATTTTTAGAACTCATCTTGAATTTTTCTTCATGACTTATTTATTTTTTAAGATCCGATTTTAGATTCACAACTTCTTTTTCAAGCTTTGTGCATTCTTCAGATTTACTTTTCACTATTATATTAAAAAATTCTTCAGCTCTTTTCCTTTCATCAACTTTCACTTTCTAACTAATAATTGTTTCATTTTCTTGCTTTAATTGATCACTTACTTCCTTATTACTTTCTCTATTTTTTTTATTTTCTCTCTCAATTTTTTGATGAATTCATCTACTTCTTTGAAATTTTCTTTCAAATCTCTATTTTAATCTTCGGTTGTTTCTAGATCTTCAAGAGTAAATTTGAGTTGTCCATTTATGTCAAATATGCAATCTTCTTTTGTAGATCCAATAGTAGGAATCTCTTCTGGAGGAGTAGGTAATCTTCTAACAACCTTGTGTTCAACCTCCAAGATCTTCCCCAAGTGGTTAAGCTCCTTAGAAGGAACCAAGCTCTAATACCTATTGTTGAACACCCAAAATACTAAGGGAGGAGGGCATGGATCAATATTCTTTTAAATCAATTAAACATTTAACCATTAAACTCATAACATATTCAATTGTAGTAATGAAGGAAAGTATAAAAACATTAAACAACATCACATAATACATGAACACTAGGATTTTTATGTGGAAAACCCAAAATGGGAAAAACCACTGTGAGGATTAGCTCACAATATATTATAACTGCTTATACTATATTATAGAAGTGCTCACTATATGTGGACTCACTATCCAAGTGGATTAAGTACTCAATGAGAAAAAAGAGAGATAGAAGAGATTGTGGCTCACAACTAGATTTGAATTATAACAATTGCATCTAACACATGCATGAAATATAGTTCTAATGAAGCTAAAAATATAGACTCAAAACTCTTCATACTAATCTAAAATATCACTCTTCTCTTCTCTGCATTCACTCTATATTCACACAATTCACATCCACTTACTCTAATCACATGTCACCACACTCAAAATATTGAAAATGATCCTTCATTTATATTTGCTTCATCCACAAAATCAATTAGGCTATCCTAATTGGATGTAATATGCAAAATGTAACTTATCGGCTCAACATCCTTACACATGTGCTTCATGCCAAGATTCAAACATTATAACAACTTAAAATAGGCCAATATGGACCCAAAGTAGCACCCACATAACAAACATAACATGTTCAACCTACACAACACATCCAACTTATTAGGTTGGCATAAGTAACGAGTTAATAACAATATTCACGAACTATAAATCCATATACAAACAAGTCCAGAGACCTCTAAACATTATGCCAACTAGAATACATAATCAACTAACACCTATCAATATCTCTACAACTTTGCAAAGCCAAAATCCCATCCGTGGAGAACTACGAAGTCATCAACACATATGTACTAAACTAGAAATGTTTGATATAGGTAAGCTGAACTTCTGTTACTCATAACTCCAAAACTAGAAACCAAAACAAGATGAAACTTTCGAATTAGATTCCTTTATCAACCAACAAAATTATGTTAGAAGCGTAAAGCAATATCTTCATTAGCGGACCAATGCGAATCCAAATATCAGATCTCTTGTACACGGAATCACCTTTATTAACACTTAGATAATTTCTACAATTATTTCCTTAACTAGATCAATCCTTCTTACAAAATTCTCTTACATAATCATCCTCAATCATTCTCAAGACACCCAAACTTATCTACACCGTAGTCTTTGTACCGGGATACAATGTTTACGTCAAGGAAAACACTGCAATGCATAGTTGTATACCTTGTGTTAATTCAACATGCTCATGTTGCCAAAAATTTCATCAATCACTTCTCTTGATTCTTCGAACAACACATAAATATTCTTTTGCATGTGGCTTATACATGTGAGTATATTCCAACTTAAATTATTGAATATCCTGACACATACACATACATATGCTTATACATATTCTTTAGACTACTAACTATATGACACCTTAAATTATGTTGTCATGGGAACACTTACATAGCCTACCACATTTGCAACCAACCCACCAAAAAATTTACCTTGTAATACAAAAAACAATTAATAAATAGGTATATTAATACACAAACTAAATTCCATTTCTCTAATAAATGATAGCCAACCATAAAAAATAAAAAAGTGCTAGTTAAATTACTATCCAAATACAATAATAGATCACCAATAAAATATAAAACCTTGAGGGAACCATGACATAGAACTTTAACATATTAAAAATTGGTTCCCAATAAAAGATTTGCAGCTTCAACCAAAACATTAGTAAATATTTTCTTGAGGGAAAAAAACACAATATGAAGGAATGATCATAACTTACTAAAGGGATTAAATAGCACCCAACGAATAGTTCTCCATTATATGTTGTCTATATAAACCCCATAAACACATCATATATTTTTATTTAGACCAATAAAATTTGTTTACACATGTTGTCACATACTATGTTTGCAACCACTTATACAAATGTCCTACACATTAAAGGTTTTGCATATTGGACAATTAAGGTTCACTCTTAGATCTATGTTATCCCATTGATAGGCCAATACTAATGAGAATTTTCCATGTCAAACTTATTCCACAAAACCTTTTCAAGTGAAGACCCCTCCACATGTGAACACATATGCTTATGCATTTACTTTAGACCGTTGGTTATATAACACCTTAAATTATTGTTTTCATTGAAGGCAGTCACATATCATACCACGTTTTCCACCACATGACTTAGACAATCAACTACAAATTTAAATGTGTAACATACCAAACATATATTAATACACAAGCTAAGTATCATTTGTCTAATAATTGATAAAAAAGAAAGAAAAAAGAAATGATTATCCACATACAATAGTAGATCACCAACAAAATAAAACACCTTTAAGGAACCATAACATAGAACTTGAATATATTAAAAATTGGTTCCCAACAAAAGATTTGGAGCTTCAACTAAAACATGAATTTGCATATTTTCTTGGGGAAAGAAACACAATATAAGATAATGATCATAACTTTGTACAAGGATTAAACAGGGCCCATCGAATAGTCTTGAATTGATCATTATTGTAAGAGCACCAAAAGACTAAAGCTGGGATCAGATCCAAACCATAACGCACCTGTTGTAAGAGGTACACCGTATAAGTTGTATATGTTTTGCAAAACGCAGTTTAAACCTCATTAATTAATAACCTTTACTTATCATATCAACACTTTCTTAATGTTTGAGACACTTAACTTCTATGACACCATAGCAAAAGTCTGTTGAAATATTTAATATACAATTCATGAATCATATTTTAGATGTGATTAAACTGAACATACATATCTTTGATTTCCGAGGATACAAGTTGAATATTACGCAGTCCAGATAGATGGGACGTAATAGATTACATTAATACATGTCACCACGGATCAGCAAAGATGAAAATTATGTAACAGTGTCCGGAGTTTCCATAGCGGAAAATCTTAATTATGTGCGTTGGAACCACAATAACTCTATGCAGCCTTCCTTTATCTTTTGCAGCATTTAGGATCTTTAATGTTGCCTCCACAGCTAGTACACGATGCTAACAGCTCCACAATTTCAAGCAGATTATCTATTGATTTATTGTTAGTCATGCCTGCATTTGTATTCACTTTTCGCTTGAGGATAGATCGAGCAGAGACAGCGAACGAAAACATAACGTTGAGCACGAGCAGCACTACCATAATTTTCGGAAGCATTGATCTCGCCATACTAACTGCCATAACGAATCTTAGCAAAGAAACGTGTTCGGTTTACAAGTGAAGAAGGAAAAGACAGGTGAATATCTTGCGTGATACAGAGTGAAGATCGAGAATGACGATGGAAAAGATGGGTGAATATCTTGTGATACAGAGCAAAGATCGTGAATGCTATGGATAAAGAAAGTATATCGTATTTATAGAGACCGACGACGGCGTGCAAGCGATTGAATGGGTCAATATTCAAATTTGCTCAACAAGAGTGATATTCAAAGTAAAACAATGGGGCGTTCAAGATGCAGTAATTCATGAGGCGGCAAAGGGACTTTCGTGGTCTTCAAATGTGCTTCTTCTATTTAATTAAGTGTGGCACAAGAATGCCAGATTTTTCTTGGACCAAACATTAAAAGTAGAATTTCTTGTAGATTGTATTCTTGTTTTGACCTCTTCCAATTTCGACCTCATGCTATTCAACAATTAATTTTATTCTACTTTGCTTAAGTTTAAAAAATTATTAAAAAATGGCTTCATGTAAAAATATCAGACATAAAATATATAAACCTTTCAAGTTCAAGTTCCTCCTTGACAGTACCGTCAGAATTATGAGAATTTGGTTCATAAATCCTTTTGTGAAGCTGATCTTGAATGTGATTCACCAATGAATGAGTGTCTTCAATGACAAAGTGGTATTATGACAAGTAAACTAGTAGAAAGGATTCAATCTTAAAAGAAAAACCTTAGAACGTCATTGTAAGAAGTACCATAAATTGATAGAACCTCAAATTGGACATCTTAAAATATCCACCTTTAAGGTACTTTTTCATGAAATATTTTTAATGTGTCCAAGGATGAGTTAGTCATGGTTTTAGTGTTTTCCTTGGGCATTTTCCATAAGTGTATTCCTTTGGAGTTGGGATGCAATTTCCATTGTTTAGCTTCAGTTAATTGTTCTTTCAGTCCTTGTTCTTTAGGTTACATCTTCATGTCTCTTTTATTTAAAATCTCCACCCTTGGGGTGCTTTTTCTTGTAATATTTTTTATGTGTGCAAGGATGAGCTAGTTATGGATCCTATCTTTTCCTTAGGCATTTCTCCCTAAGTGTATTCCTTTGGAGTTGAGATGCACTTTTAATTCTTTACCTTTAGTGACTTGTTCTTTCAATCATTGTTTTGGAGGTTGCATCTTCATGTGTCTTGTACCATTTATTAATTGGCCTCATCACTTTGCCTATTTACGTCAACAAGTCACCCTTTATGGTTGTGCCTTCACTTGATTATGGTGTACAATTGGTCTTAGTAATCTTTGTTGAGTTATTAGTTTATGAAATTTTTGAAATTTTCATGTGAACCTTTGTTATTGTGGCATCTATGTTCTTTTTTCACTCTCTAGGTAGGTATTGTTAGACCCATTGGTGCAGGAGCACCTGGGTAACACCAGGCATTTAGGAAGTCTAGAATGAATTTTTGTTTTGATGTGTTACTTTGAAGGTCATATTGACCATTGAATTGAGAAGTTAGTTTAAGGATATGTTTGATCTCTAGGATAGAAATTGAGGAAGGGTGGATGAGTTTAGAAACTCATTTTTCTTGGTTTACTAGGAATTGGCAAAAGTTGCAAAATGTTGCATTTTGCAACTTTGCCACAAAGTAACTTACATGTTCGATCAAAGGAGGATAACTGATTGAGGAACCATATATAAGGTGTGCCTTGACCTAAGAGAAGGGTTAGAAGCATTTTACTTTGATTGGAGTTTTTGAATTCAATAAAAGACAGTGTGTTTTAGAGTGAATTTTTCTGATTTTTACTTTGTAGTGAGCTTTAGTGCATTAATCTTGGCACTATAACTTGGGTAGAATGTATTTTGGTAGTTTTCAAAGCTTTGTGTGACATTAATTAGCTTCTTTATTCAATTACAATCTCTGTTTGTAAATAGTTTTGATTTCATCCTGTTGCTGGTCTGATCCAGACAGTTTTGACCAAATGGAGATTTAGCTCACTTTCCCACCGTACACATTATACGGGCCTTTGGGAATAGTGACTAGACTCCATGTGTATAAATATGGTAGGTTTTAGGGTTGGTGTGGGCACAAGAGCTCTTGGAAAAGTCTTGCCCTAGGCGAGCCAGGAAGAGTTCGGCTAGGGAGGACAAGGAGTGCAGAGCACATAACTTGCAAGGGTGATTGATTCTTGTTGAATTTCCTTTTTGAGAAGGCAGGGGGAAGTCTTTCCAAGGTATGGTGAACTGGAGGAACCTCCACCAATACTTTTGGTAGGTGAAACACTTAGCAGATTGAAAGCAGCAAGAAAGGGCTTAGAAACCCTAATTTTTGTCCATTTTCAAGTGGAGGCATTGTATGGACAGTTAAGACCCAAGACCTCAAAAATCCTTGAGAGGTGTCCATTTGAAGCAAGAACCTCAAAGAAAGATTTGGGGTTCTTTGGAGAAATTGAGAGAGACAACCAGTTTTCTTGGAGAAGGAGACCTAGTTGGCGGCTCTTAGGCTAGTAGCCTTTTTAACCCTAAATGGGGTTTGATGAAAGCAACCAAGAAGTGGAGCTAGGAGGATACTCAAGAACCAAAATTGGAAGGAGAACTAGGGGTATCTAAACATGAGAAGGGTCCTATAGGTTAAGGTGGTGAATTAAAACACCAAGGAGGTCTTGCAAGATAGACCTAGAGCAGGAATCTATGATTGATTCCTCCAACCCCCTCCCTATCACCCATTATGCTGCATTATCAATTGCATATCTCTTTGACATCCAATTGTACGATAATGATTCATTTCATCTCCATTGCAAGTCCTCCTCACAATAGCAAGAGAATTATTTATCTTAGCATTGAAGCACCTATATGCTATAGTTGATAGCATTAACATGGGGCTTGTCAACAACCTTTTTTCCCTTTATTTGAATGTGTTTCATCCCTTTGCAACATGTAATATTCTCATTTTATTATCCTACCTCATGTTTGCATCAAGTTGTAAAATTTTATTTTCTATGTCGCCTCTTTCATTTGACTTGTCTCTAAATATCTATTGTGTGTCACTTTAAAAAATTTAATATTGAGGTGGCCCTCTTCTAAATTGTATTGGGATATTTTCTTTGTAGTTCAAGTCCCTTCTTTATGAAAACAATCACCTATTGATGCATGATGAGCTTCAATGAATTACACACATTGCTTCAACATGTGCTTCTCCTATGTAACCTATGTCACTTACCTATAATAAGATTGGTCCATGAATGTGACTAAGCTCTCCATCTCCTCAATTGTCAATATTTTTAGTGAAAAATTGCTACCAATCATACTTTACATGTGGTATTCTCTCAAAAACATCATGTAGGCTCTTTGTAGCAGTATGTGCTAGATAATGTTAACTCACCAAGTTTAATAGAATGTGATATGGTCATAATTCTTTGTTTTAAGAAAACTAAAAAATTCCTAAAGGAGTTTTGAGTAAGTTAAACACTTCTAGAAAATGAACCATTATTTCAATACTTTTGAGCATGTGAAGCTATCTACCATTATTAGAATTAGAGAAATGAATAGGCTACCTAGCTCTCCCTTGTCAATATATTCACTTCAAATGATAGAATTCACTAACTCATTTTGTTATGGTACTGTCTCAAGTAAAAATTAGTGGTTGTGTAATTTTAGAGACCTATGTTTTACTTAGTGCAACTTTCCTAGAACTAAAATTGATATAACATCAAGGAAATTATATGTGCACTAAGGTATATCAAATTTAATTGCTTCATTATATAACATAAAAAATTATCATGCTTGATAGTTTCAAACTAGGTTTTTCTCCCCACTATGTGCCTGGACCTATTATGCATTAATTTCCCATTTTTATAACCTTTATTAGAAAATCAAACATGGGTATTCAAACTATGCATTTAATTTTTTTCCCTTGACACTTTTGATTCGTAAAAGGAAGGGATCTAGTCTAGGAAACACTACATTCTAGACCCCCTATGTTGGCCCCAAATTTGAATATGTCAGTGTTGTTAATAATTTTAATTTCTAATTTCAAATGTCAACTAACAATATTTGATTTTTTCAAGAAATTATAATTATTACATATAAATACATAGTATTTTGACCATTTGAATAAATAAGCAATTTTGGAGAAGAAAGTAGTAGTCCTAGAAGCATTCAAGAGTAGTCAAAAGAAAAATTATTAGTATTATTGTAAAATTTCATCATTTAAGCATTTTGTATGATTTTTTTTTTAACTAACAACTGTTGGTTATCAAATTAAATGAAGTCAAACAACAATTGATCCTTGAAAGTGATGAGTGTGACTTCAGTCCATAAAGGTGATCAGATATAAGTGGTGAGTTACAAAAAAATTTCAATTCATTACTTATTTTTCAATTATCCTTTATCCATGATCGAAGGAAACACTCTCTTCTATCATAATTTTCCATTATGGAGGTAAAGATACCAACATGGGGTTTTACTAGGGCATTACCGTATATGGAACAACCCTTCCTCTTCTCTCATGTGTGTAGGTTGTAGATATAAATTAAGTTGAAGGAATATTTAAAGATACTAGTTTAATCATGCACTCTAACCCTACAAGTCATGAAATATATATTTTATCATCAATTGATGAAGTTCTGACAACAAAACCTACAAAATATCAGCTATACAACGGTGTCTTGAAGGCTACATTTTTAGATTTAAAAAAAACAAGGTCATTCTAGGGCATATTGCACCTTAAAAAAGCAATATCTAGCTCAAAATTACATGTTAGGTACATCTATGTTTTCCCTTCTCATTTCTAGAACTTAAATTTCTATGTCTACATCCATTTTGTCATAAATCATAACAAATCACTGCATTTACATAGTTTTCATAGTTAGATCATTGCATTTATCAATTACTCAATCAAATTCACATCAATCCCACACACACCACCCTAAATAATTGTCTTAAAGCTCTGATCCATCATTCTAGCTCTCCCTAATAGGTTTGTGTCCAAGTGGTTCTCTAGGTCATCTTTAATCCAATTAATCCAAATTGGAAAGAGGGTCTTAATTGTTTTCCCAATGAAACATTTTGTTTAACCTAACTATTCCAAACACCTTAGCACATCTAAAATTTGAAGCTATCATTTCAAAAATTTGAATTAGATCTTTGGGTGTTTCGATTCATCATTTAGGCTTGCATATTCATCACAAAAAAGCATTAAAAAAGGAAAAATAATGTATTGAATTTTTTATCTAGGGTAAAATTTGGTAATTGCAAAAAAGAATTAGTTCATGTTTGCATTAATAACTTGCATTAGGTCTAAAGTAAAATTTGAAATTATTCAAAACATTTATTTAGGAATTTCATATAGTAAAAAAGTGGAAACATGCATTATTATTGTTGCAAAAATCATACAAGATTTCAATTTTTTATTTCTTTCAAGATAAGATTAGTCAAATTCGATCCTTTACATTCTAAAAATTGTTTCCATTTTGCATTAATAATTAAGTATTTTGAAAGTTGCTTGCATCATCGTGTTTCATATTGTAAAATCATAAAATCCATCAAATTAGAATCTAAAATAATTTACTGTCAAACCTGCTCAATCACATAAAAGAACTCTTAAATACTATATAACATATTCAAATTTTGATTTTAGTAAAATAACCTTGCCATTTTGTGGTGTATTGCACTCTAGACTAGATAGATTTAGCTGAAATTTTGATCACAAACCTATTTTTGTGTCTTGTGTGTGGCTTTCCTTTTTTATTTTACATTCTATGTGGTTTTTTGTGACTATATTGTATCATTCTTGTACAGTATACTTTATTTAGTATTGTGAAACTCATATGAGCTTCATGACCTTGTGTCTTACTACTAATACCCTTGTGAGATGACAACTTAGATTTATGACATGTCTCATGTTATAACTATAGCTAGTGTGCAGCATGAGTCCTCTAACTCTTTCACACAAGGTATGGCTTCAACCCAATCTATTTTGGATTATATTCCTCACCACACATTACTTTTGACCACCCTACAATCTAACATTTATGTGAACTGAAACATAATACACATGCAAAGGAGGGTATGATAATCATAGACTAGTAAGCTCCACAAAAATCTTAGTAGGATCCATTCTAGAGGCATTCAATATTCACAAGCTAACAAAGTCAAATATTTCTTAGGTGAACCATAAACCAAAGCATCACAAGCTATTGAAGTATGATATTCATGAGGTGATATTTCTAGAAGTAGAAGAATGAGAAACACACTAGGGCTAGTGAGGACTAGTTTTCACTAGGTATGATCCCTTATCAACCATATCAAGAACTATAGTCCCAATAATATTGATAAGGAACTACTCAAAATGATAAAAAATCCAAGCCAACATATCACCAAAGAAAATGTGTATGAACACAGTGAAGAACATAATGTAATTCATACCCCTACGTTAAAGTAATTCATACCCCTACCTTAAAGTAATTCATACCTACATAATGTGTATGACAAGGGGTTGCCCCAAGACAAAGTCACATAACAAGACAAAAGATGACACATAAGGGATCCATGGATCTAGGGTCAATATAGACCTTTGATAATATATAATATGATTATGCTGAAAATTGACATCATTCCCCAAAACACCCATGGAGCTACGAACATGATGGAAGAAATGCATATAGATATGATAAAGCAAACCTTTTGGGTCAACATGGAGGACATATGAATTCCAACCTTGCATCATACCCAAAAGGAAGACAAAAGAAAATAACTAATATTTATGATCAAAAGAGGAATGGAGATACAAATAGATGGATTTCATAATAGATTCATTTTATTTGTATCATTGTGACCGTTGATTCCCAAATCAACAAATGTAATGAGTCCTAAAGAGAGACACTCTCTCATACCAAGACTCAACGGGTTGTTGTGGCCAACAAACAAAATTCAATCAAAGAGACTGAAATCCTCTATACTTTTGGCTATGTTAAACCAAGGAGGGTAATCTCAATAGTATATTTATAGATACTTGTGTGCTAAAGTACCAAATACAATGTAAATAGATGGTTCTCCTCCAATTTTTTGAAATAAACGGTACTCTAAAGGCTTGGCTAACCTCTACAGTAATGTCTCATTTAAACATGAGAGATGTTATTCATTGAAATGAGCTCAACACACAAACAAACTAGGACTGATAAGTAAATTTTGATTTAAAATGTATCTTCTCACAAACAATATCAGGAAACTAGAACTTCAAAGATCAGTGCCTAATCCTAGGGTGGAGTCACCTAAATCAAATAATTTCCAACTTATCTCAATATTCATTATGTCATAACTATACTTATCATGTGATGTATTACACCATTTATACTAGAAACCAAACTAGTCATACTTTATCCATCCAAGCATACAGTTACACAAACATCTGTTTATGCTCATACAATTTAATTCATTCTTTCAATGGAAGTAACAACAAAGAACAAACATTCATGGAAAAAATAGAAGACAAATAACATAAACCCTTGATTTCTTTTATTCATAATCTATGCACCGTGTACCATGAAGACAACTAACTTAGAATATATAACCATTTACATGTAAATATAACATTGTTGTGGATAAGTTATTCATTACATTACTCAAAAAAACTTCAGAAACCTAAAACTAACACTATACATATGAGACCCTATTACAACAGTATTCCCATGACACAGAAAATAATGAACAACCTCCTCTCTGAAAACAAAAAATATGCACCTAAGGAAAGTGAAAAACCCTAAATGGAGATCTCCCTATGACATCTGGCACATTCAAGTCCATAGATTAGTATTTTCCTTTGCTTGTTGAAGAAGTTCCTATCTACTCTTTGATTCACACATCATCCTTGACTTTCCTTACAATTGGAAATATTCTCTTATCAGAAAAATTCATCATTCTCTTCATTCAGCCTTTTACCCATGTTGAAAATGACTTTACTTGCAAAAGACTTCACCTCCTCCCCATCTATTATAAAAAACCCTTGCATTTTCCCTTTGTTCTACAATTTTTTATTTTTTCACCTACATGTTCACCACTTGCTTTATCTACAACTCAAAGCTTTTTACTTCCATGGTGAAAAAACCTTCATTTTACTCTATCTGTGCATTTGATTATCTTCCAGCAAAGAATAATATTTCTCAAATTTATTTAAAAAGTGGAGGCCTTTTAAAACTTTCTCAGGAAAATATAATATTTTACCCATGAATTTTCAAATTAAATTCTCAACAATACAAGTTTTTTAATTTTATCTTGAAAGATCAAAATTTCACTTTATTGGGCAATAAAATAATTACCTGTGCCTCTATATTTTGCATTTTACTTGTAGCAAAGATTAATGTTTTCTATGAAAACATTAAATAATTTTCACCGTCCATAGTAAAGGTTGAAACTTTAAACATTTTCCCCTTCGTTATTTACCACAGGGCCACCAAGATTTGTACAAATATTTACCCATCATCATGCATCGTGAATAGAATGAGGGAGATAAAAATATAATAGTGATGCCCAACCAAAGTTTATTTTATTTTCTAAAGGCATCAATTTTTTAAATTAGGCCATCAAAAAATTCACTCCTGTGCACTTTATCCTTTTGTTTTACCTTCATGTTTTAATCACATACCTATTTCTCTATTAAAAATTTATCAAATTCCATGAGTCCCACCACATTCATTAACTATGAGAACTCTCATCGCACATCTCAGATAAAAAGGAGAGAGGAAATATTTATTAGCGATTAGTAATGGAGACAAAGCAGCTTTGCCCATCGCTAATAAAATGAGAAAATGCACATCAAAACAATGATGGGCGATATCATCACGCCATCGTTAATGTGTTTGGGAGAAGTGAAATGAAATAAGGATGAGCGATATTCCTCTCATCCATTGGAGTCCTTCGTTCTCTTTTGTTCTACAACTTTCTTGGGAACTTTGACGAAACTTCTTGTACCCATGGCAAGAGAAAATGTACAGGTCGTTTTTCTTGATGCAAGGGCGTTTTCGTAGTTGCTGGCAACAAAAAATCATCACAAACATGTTTAAAATCCCTTCCCAAGCTTTAGAAATGGTCAGGGGACAGATTTAAAACCTAGAGCAGCAAATTTGAGCTCAAAAACACCCCCAAAAATGTGTTGGAAGGAAAAAAAGCGTGATTAGCATTCCTCTTTGCACAATACATTCCTGAATCTGCCCAAAATGCCTCAAAGAACCCTCATGAAGATCAAGATATGCCAAATCTTTTATGCAAACAGAAAAACCATCAAAATCTTCCCCAGAATGGCCATATCGCTCCATCGCTAATTTAAAATGAAAATCAACTTGAAAGATGCGCAAATGAGAAGCTCAGAGCATCACTCCATTGCCAATGTCTTGAGGAAATATGCCTTCAAATCCACGATGGGTGATGAAAAGCAACTACCATCGCTCATCGCTGATTTGAAATGGAAGAGAGACTTGAAACCAATGGGCGATGAGTTTTGCGTGCAACAAGTGAGCCACTTTTCAACCAATCACAAGCAAGAATTAAACTTTATTTTCCTCCAAACATTAGAAATTGTATTTTATTTTTTCCCTAAATCAATTTTTCACATTTTCACAACATTTAAAATATTTTAAATATTTTAAACATTAGAAAAATTGCAAATTTCAATTACAACTGTAGGCCAAATGATGAAATTTCATTGTGTGAAAACCATGACCCCTGGTGTAGATGTTTTTTGTGTGCATCCATAATCAATTATTTATAGAAAACCCATTTCCTCAAACTTCACCCAATCATCAAGAATCAGGCACCTCCTTTGTAAACTAGCCCCCAAGACGTGTTCTCCACACCATAAATGCATTAAAATAACACATCATATGACCTCATTTTTTGATGAAAATGGATTTTTAGAGCTTTTAGACCCAAAAAAAATGGGTTGTCCTTAGAATTTGAAATTTTGAAACTTTTTGCGACACCAATTTCGGCCATGTTGCAGTCAGAAAATGATTAGTTAAACCATCAAAACTCATCCAAGAGGTGTGAAACTAAGCATGCACATTACCATTTGAACCAAAAATCTAGTACAACAAATGGAATGACAAAATTATTCCGTAGGTGAAAAATATTAAATACCAAAGTGGCTCACTCAGGCATTTCTGTAGCTGCACATGTTTAACACTAATCAGGGCTCTCAAAGTCACCACTTTGAAAAAATATCAAAAAAAATCTGGGGGCTGCCACTAGAAACATAATCTCATCTAGGTACATTGATTATGTGTGCAAGAGGGATTCCCTTCAATCCACATTCATCAAAAGATAGTAAGGTTCAAAGATGACCACTTTGAAGTATTCTGAAAATGCAGGTGTAAAAGTGAACAAACTACATTTGCTTTTGAATTGGTGAAAATATCAAATATGATCATGAGGCTCTAAAAAAATACTAGGGAGCAAATAAATGTAGGGATAGTGGAGAGAAACAACCCTTTTGACATGACGAACATCCAGTTGCAAGATATCAACTCAAATAGGAGGCCACTTTGTAGGATTGACAATATGCAAATAACAAAAAAGTTTCAAAACATTCCAACTTCTCTTTTCAAAACACTATCAAAAATCATCATGGGAAGCTAAACATTAATAAGCATGTTCACATATGTCAATAAAATGTGTCTACCAAGGGGTTTGGCTTGCGAATCAATAGGCTTCAAATTGTGACGTTCCAAAGTAGGTCATTTGGGTAGATTTTGCATGTGCACTTCTGAGTGTGCAAAGGAAAATTTTTCAATATGGGCACTTCAAATTTGAAAATTTTAAGGTGCCATCAATGACAGCAAGAAAAAAAAAGGTCATCCAAATAAAAGTAATAATCATAAAGACACATCAAGCAACACAAATAAATGTACACAAAGGGTATTGCACATGGGAGACAATCTAAATAAAATTGTATACTTCACATTATTTCCCATCTTCAATGGAAGGTGATCAATACACTAAAGGGACTACAAAAAGTTCCATACAAGGAGTGTGACTAGGTTCAACACATGGTGGATTTATCTCATGAGGAAGATCATCATGGTTGTTCCCATTAAGATACATAGATTTTGAAAACAAAATAGATAATTTATTATGCAATTTTTTATTTTTCTTAGCTTATTCATCTTCATTGTCCAAGATTATTACAATAGGTGCCTTATGAATAACATCATCCATATGTTTAATTTTCATTCTTTGTTTAGGTTGAGAAATTTAAGGTTCAATTGCATAGTTTGATAAGGGTGGTGGACTAGAACCAAGTGATGATGATGATGATCTATTGGTGGGAGGTAATTCATTAGAGTTGGTTTAGATGGGTGGTTCATCATTTTTATTCTTTACAACCAATTGTTGAGTGATGGCATGATGTTTGCATTTATACTCCTTAGCACTTTTATTTCTTCTTGCATCGGTTTTATATTTTGAGGAATTAACCAAGGTATCTTCCAACATAGGTCTCTTTTCTTCTATTAGAGGAGGAAGTAAAGGACTCGTACGAGTTGGGAGATCACCATTTTCTTAGGTATATAAACTTGTTTTTCCTTCAGAGGTAGGAAGTTGATTATACGCTTATCCCTTGGTCTTTTATATGATGGTGGAGGTGGGAGAACAACATACATGCCAAGTGGCCAAGGGAGGAACCCTAATTCAGACTTAAGTTCCTCTACTACCTTTTGGGTAGGAGAAACTTCCATTAAAGTCCTAGTAGATTGAGGAGTCTGATGTGTGATGTTAGTGAGGGAAAAATCAGTTATGTGTTTAGATTTAATATTTTTATATGTTATGAAAATTTGATCTTCTTGAGGTTTGATAGGATCAATAGTTTGAGGCCAAATATAATTTAATAAAAAAATTCCACAAGAAGCTAAAGTTTTGAACCCACTATGAAAAATTGTATTTATTTTATTTCCAATTGGAAACTTTATATCTATAACCAATGGGACCACATTCATTTATCATAGCCATGGATAGCCTAACTTCAAATAAAAATGGTCTAATTTTGGCATAATGGTGAAGGAGGCGTCCAACTATTTTATAGTCCAACTTTGAGTGGGAGAGTTATCAAACCTATCATATCTTGAAAAAAACCATCATAATTTTTTAGCCATGCTTTTGATTTCTCATAATTGTACTTGTAAAATTCATACACAAATAGAAATTATTCAGTGATCGCATTCTCTAAACACATGGGATCAATGAGTATTCCCCTCATAGGTTTGTCATAAATAGAATCTATGATGTAGAGAGTATTGTTAGGTGTATTTATGGATGTATCAAGACTATAGTAAAAAAAATATCATGTAACAAACTGGTTCAAACCTTACGAAGTTGAACTTCAATTGTATTAATCATGTCAGACATTGTGGACAAAGATTTTGGCACTACAAGACTCTAACATTTCTAGGGGTTTCCACTTAAAAGGAGAGAGGTATTCCAAAATGTGAAATGTCCCCACTCAAGACTATGCAAATGTGGATGAAATATGCCTAAATGTAATGTCCTAAACGCAATAAAATAATAAAAGGTATTGACTAATGAATGAAAACTAAAGAAATGTAAAGTGTTTGAAAACACATTGTGATATGTAGAAAGATAGATTGAATGCAATATAAAACAAGATAAAGAAGCCAAATGAAAAGAGTGCACCTCGAAACTGATAGAGGTTGGACTGAAGACTATAGATCTCTATAAAATTCTAGAAAATATGATTTTCTAGTCAACTGAGACAATTACGCCAAGCTGGGCGACTTATTCCAAGATTTGGAAAACTGCTCTAAAACCCGTTTCAACCAAATGGGTATCTCGGTCTAAAAAAATTTCTGAAAAAAAATTGCAATGGACTAAGTTGCCACTTCAGTGACTTAGTCCACTTTGGCTTTTCTGAAAATATGAAAATGGAAATGAAAGCCCTCAATTTTCACTTTGTTTTCTGACTAAAACCTGGATCCAAATCTGTGAGAACACCCGCAAACTAGAATATAATTTAGTTTCTAATGGGGGGTTTTCCTTTCTCAAACCCCTAGTTGGTATTTAAACCATGAAAGGATAATGAAATTTGCATAAAACCCTAGCCCTAAGTGTCTCTAAGACTAGGAAATCTGAAGCAAGATGCAAACCCTATTCTATCATGTAAGAATAAGATGCATAAATGAAACTAGAATGAAGCAAGACTCATTCCAAGAGACCCTAAATCAAATTATAAATGAATCCTAATAACATGCAAACTTTCCTTAGGGTGCAAATAGAGAGAAGATGGAATATGGAATCATTTTCAAAACAAGTCCTTAGGCTTGATTTGATGGCTAGTTGCATCTCCTCGACCTAGATTTCTACATGATTCTCCATAGGAATCCCTAATCAACCCTTTTCAAAGTGATATATTGGACCAAAAGTGAGCTTGAATACCTAAAAAAACCATAGCTTTCTGCCCTACAACTTCAACTTTTCTATAGATAAACTAATAAATTGTCTTGTGAAAGATATTCAACACTTGAGTCTTGAATTTTTTTGTTAAAAATGACTATATGTTGTGAAAAATGACCTAAAATCTTGTATTTATAGGCATTGATACCTAATTTATCATTATTTAGATCTCATAGGCTGACATCCATCAAAAAATTGAATTAAGTCGGTGATTTTCTAGATCAAAATTAAAAAAATCCCCCAAAAGGGACTAAGTCACCACCCTAGGCGACTTAGTCCCACTAGAGGTTTTTGAGGTAGGTTTTCTATAATTTGAATAATTTTAATTTTTTTTTTGGGATTTGTATGATTTGTGAATGGAATAATCCTTAAGGTAAAAAATAATGGGTCTTAGGGGCCTATAAATGTTGTTTTAAAGGGTGATTAATGCAAGGGTACCCAAGATAGGTCCAAATTAGGCCATAGATTGTACTATCGCCAAGGGAGTACAATTTCTATGTCCATATTTAGCCCCAAATTTAGCACCCATATGACTCTACATGCATATGCAAGCTAAAGGACTCTAAATAGTGCATTTTATTTCATAAAAGGATACTCATTGAGATGACGAGAGAATGAAGCCCCTAGTGTTGTTATCTACAAAACCACAACATTAGG